>BQKZ01003296.1:42900-65260 GCA_036244855.1 Temnopleurus reevesii
GTTACGTAGTTATATTATTACATTTTGTATTCATAACTAGAATGAGCTTCTAAATGGTACTATGAAGATTTTATTTTCAACCGTCCTAATTGTGTCATTTATTTATGTGGATTTCTTTAAAATTGATGGAAATCTGTTGGGACTTTGTTGTCAAAATTTATATATCCTTTCCTAATTTCCAACAGTGTAGGCTTCTCACTGACACAAAGCAAGCGTTTACACACACACACACACGCACCTACAAATACCCCGAACAACGAATTTTGTAAAAAAAAAATTATGAATACGTAATTCGGATCATGCCAATTATATGTAAATATTATGCTTTTGATCATTTATTCAAATCAACACTATAAAGAAGTTTATATATATATACACAATTATACACACACCCATTATAGACAAAGAGAAACATAAACAACACACTCAACAATCATACACACATGGATGCACACGCACACACACACACACACATACACACACACACACACCCACACACACACACACACATAGATATAAATTGCAAATATGTATGCACGCGCATCGAATAATTAGACACCGATGGTTATCTAAACTGATTTGTCAAATTCCAATACATTATAACGAAAATGAAGTTCGAGAAGTCACAGTGATTCACCCAAAGTATATGCTGTGTGTCATTAATATTCCATGCAGGTGAACGAGGGATTTCAACTGAAGAAGACGATGAGCAGACAGAGAGAGTCGGTGAACCAATAGCAACATCGGAAAAGCACGTGACCAAAAGTAATGACAAAGAGCAAAAAGGTATGAAACTGTCAGGAATACTTAGAAAAAATGGTAATCTGGTATATTGGTGTTATTTTACAAATATTGATTTGATTTTTTCCCGCCAAATACTCACTAAGAATAAAGGATGCAGAGATGTTGCAAACCTTAGCGAATAGGTCAATCTGCGGCAAAACTCGAAGAGGTACAATATTGCACCCTTTTGATGTGATTTCAACAAATGACTTCAAAGGGGTGCAAAATTGTACCCTTTTATTTTAGTTTGATACCCTTAAGCAGATACTGTATGACAAAATTGAGTTTTTATTTGATGCATTTTAAAGTAACTATTGAAACGTGTTGTTTTATCAAATATTTGATTTGTTGTATGATGATACAATTTTAGTGGAAGCATACTTATCTCAAACTATTTTAGTTTCACAAACCAGCAAATTGAGCTGTACTTTTAAAACAATTTAGAACGTTTTGGAAAAATACTATATCAACTTTGTGTGAATGAATAATGAATTCTACAGACCAGTGCTGCTATAGACAAATGATTTGATGAGGCTAATTCCGAAAGCGAGGTTTAAGTTAACCCTGGTCTAAATCTGTGGTTTAAGTATGGAGAGCCAAAAGAGGCATGAATCTATAATAGTTGATGTTTAATATACCAGCACATTTGGCACTCATATTATTTAAAACTGTCTCGGAATAAAAACTTCAATAGTTTTCTACATTATAAGAGTTTGGGAAAAGAGAGCAGTTAACATACGAATTATTCATTGTAAATAAAATGTTGGCACTTTTGGCTACCCATACTTAAACCACAGATTTAGACCAGGGTTAACTTCAACCTCGCTATCGGAATACGGGCCATTGTCCTTATATTCGTCGGTCAATAATAGCGGAGATATGGCGCAAGTCAGCCAGTAACTTATCTGCCTTCGAATGAAGCAATCCTTCATGACGCAGGTTCTATCCCTATAGAACTGCCACGGTTTTCGTCTAGATTTATTTGTTTGGATATAATGGCGCAACATTACACATAGGCGTGTAACATGTCACCCTAAAAGGTGCTTCCAATGTTGCATTATTTTTTCACTTTACTGGTACAAAGTTACAGATTTTTTTCTCAATTTGTATAAAATGGCCAATACGCACATCAGGAATCATTGTTAGTTATTGCTCACACTTAACTTGCAAGATTATTTTCATTCGGTGCCGCTAAATAATAATAAATAATAATTGAATTTATATTGCGCTTTTTCCAGAAGATACAAACCGCTGTATAAATAATCGTATTGATGAAGCATTTGTATATTTATGTACTTCTTATTCTCAGTCGACATTTCTTTGGCGGAGGAAAAGACATTGTCAAACGAGGCGAAGGAGACAAAGAATGAGAATGATGACATAAATGCAGTCGACGACCATCAACCGAATGAGGAAGGTAAACAGATAAGAATCTTGATTTATCGGCTTAGTGTGTAATAATATTAATAACAGTAGGTCCATTTATATAGCGAGATCAGTATAAGCATTATACTGTACTCTATTGCACTTGTAATAAGGAACTAGGGTCGTAGGTTCGAATCCCACCCATGGCGCTAATTTCCTTCAGTAAGAAATTCATCCACAATGTGCTGCACTCAACCCTGGTGAGGTGAATGGGTACCTGGTAGGAATATTATTTATTCCTTGAAATGCCATACGTACTGGTGTAAGCCGGGCTAAAGCCAGGGTAATAATAATCTTTTTGACACGCCATTATAAGTCTACTTTACCACTCATGTTTTTACTTAAATAAGAGTCTTTAAGCGCAGTAGAATATATTAATATAGTGTCTGCGCTATATAAGTATAAGTTTTATTATTATTATCATTATTAATGCAATGCGCCTTGAGCACTCAGTAGAGCGGATGCGAGTGCCATATAAATTGCATCTATCACTATTATTATTATCACTATATTATTACTCGGGTTATAATAGTCGAGCAAGCCACTCCTGCGCTCAAGCATTCCCACCTGAGTTGAGAGCAGCACAATGTGAATAAATTTCTTAGATTAACGCCATGGGTGGGATTCGAACCGCTGACCCTCTATTTGGAAGGCGAGAGCCAGAAACACTGTACCACGAGTCTCTTATCATGTTTTCATATTATTTTCTTGCATTCTATTTGGCAATTTTCAGCTACGCTTCTGAACCAATCCCCACTTGAAGGAGAAGAAAAGCCAAAAGCACCGGAAAATGTTGAACCAATGGAGCAAGGTAATTCTGATGTTTATCAATTTTATTATGAAAATCTTTCATGATCATATAAGATTATTACAAAATGAGGCAAAGTCGAGACTGCACAGGCTAAAATGCTTTTAAAAACAAAATAGGTAAATGATCAATTAAGTAAATAACGAATGTCTCAAAATGGTATATAATGCTCTGGTAGCTTCCATTTAAATTATTGTAATATGGTTTGGGATAATTATTGGCATAACATAACTGTATACCATACAACATCAGAACAGCGGTACTCGTATCATAAATAGCAATCCATGATTCTCATCAGCTACAAAAACATCTTCAAAAACTAAATTGGGATGGAGTAAGTAAAAATCGAACGCGATATTGTTCTATATGGAGCCTAATTAAGCCCTCGACTCGCTTTAATTTAAGTGGTAGAAAGAATCACTTTGCAATCGTGTATAATTATTCATCTGCATTGTGCTGCACTCAACCCAGGTGAGATGAATGGGTATCTGGTAGGAAATTATTCATTGATAAAGCTTATGTGCCTAATAGCTGCACTGCTAAAGACAGGGTAATAATGCTGCACTTGAAGAGTACTTGGGGAATTCTCATAAAGAGTTGACAAGCACTATATAAAAGCAAATCATTGTATTTTTGTCTTAAAGAGATATGAATTGATAATGAAACCTAATTTTCATATTCTATACATAAAATAGGGTTATGCACGTTGTATACTTCTTGGTTTTGATTGCAAATTTTGAATATTTCACTATTGGACACGGAACAATCAATATGGACAATGAATTGTTTCATTTTCAAATTAGATTCTGAACAATGATGTGACAATTTGTTTTTTATTCAATAGGTGCAATGAAGCCAAACGGACAGGAGCCTCTTCCCTCAAGCGCTGATGTTGACCATTTTGGGGCAACAGCACAGGCGCTATCATTCATGTAGCATGTTGCAGATTAGAACAACGTTGAATGGAAAGATGTAACTATGAATGTAACTATGAATGTAACTATGAATGTAACTATGAATGTAAAGCGTTTAATGGTATCCGAGGTATATACATTCAAATATATATATATTTAATTTGTATGTTTCTTAAGCGCATACAATTAACCTAAAATAACTTTATCCTATATGATTTGGATTACTAGTAACGGAGTAAGAAGCAAATAAACGGCTCGTTGGCGATCGTGCGAGGCTCCGTATTTCAGAGTTAGGCTCCGTATTTCAGATTTAGGCTCCGTGTGAGCCTTTTAGCTATGAGTGAGCGGTTTTTGTTTCGCTATGTGAACTGTAATGCTCGTAACAGTCACTTTTTTAAATCATAATTATTCATGAGAATCGATTAGTTTTGAAAATTCAATATTTGGAAAACTAAACACCATTTGTATGTCATGGAATGTTTATGGACATTGCTTTGATGTATTATGAAGTTTTTAGAAGGGCCTCAGATACAATTTGTTTACTTGTTTGTGTTCTTTCCGTACATTCAACCAAATATACTAGTAGCAAAATATAATCAAAATATACAAAAACCGCCGACAGCCAATTTTAGCGGTGTTAAATGATAACTGATGTTCTTTCATGGGGTCCTTTAACTCTTTGTGCGTTCACCCGTAAACCCCATGTGTGTTACATTATTTAGGGATTGTACATGTTTGTATGGGGAAATCTGTGCAAAAGTGCGAAGAAAACAGGCCAACAGATGTTCATTGATGCAAAGAAAACGTGGAATGAGTTAAATGATATCTAACATATACATGCATTAGGCATTGAGCAAACGGTTCCAAAAAGTACTCGGTACTTAAAACTTACACGTCATCTACACATTCGGGCAAGCGGTTGTAACAACCATCCGTCATATGCGAGATGGTGGATCTAATGACATCCCGCCTTTGCTATAGCATGAATTGAAAATATGGCGGACTTGGAAAACATTATGGCACCAGTTGTTCGTTCACAATAAAGCAAATTTCGTCGCAGTTTTAACGGACTTCACAGAGTCCGCTCTTTAATAATCAGGAATCTTACCAAGGCGACGGAAAGACCACACCTTTGAAGATTTGAACGTCAGATTTTGTTGGAAAACATTACGATACCTGTGAGGATCGCTGTTTTGTTTTCCAATACAAATTTCGCAGCATCTGACATCTGTTCACAGTTCTTTCTTTTCAAAACATTTTATCTAGAACTAGCTGAGGATAATGCAAACGCATCAAGATAGGAATTCCTATCGAGGAATTTCGCAAAATTACTTCTAATTCCTTGCCAATTTGACAAGAGCGCTTTTATACAATGACAAGAATGCTTTTATACATGTAGTTGTTTAGGATCTTATCATGGTGATGACTTTTATTTCAGATTACGAAAACGTTATATGACATAAATTTAATGAACAGGAATGTTGATAAAGACACATTAATATGACAAACACGATATAAAATATTTCCGAAAAGTTAACTAGAACGCAGAGAATAGATCCGTACACCGTGTAGTCAACTGAGCGGACACAACAATGACAAGCCTGTACCGAATTCAGTAGCATTACAAAGGAGCATTGAAATTGCGTTCGACTTAACTTTTCGAAAATACTTTATATCGTGTTGACAGTTCCTGTGACATCAGAAGGCAAATTATATTGTTAGATTATGTTTTATCTTTTGTAAATTTATTTACTTAATCTTTTCGGGATTGATTGTAATGTGTGTATCAAAGCTTCAGGGGAAATACGGGAGCCAATGAAATTTTACACTAACATCCAAACTGAGCAAAAGGGGAAAATATATTCAATAGAATGAGAAAACTTTTGCTCGTAATTAAAGGGATAAGGTACGCTGCCCCCTTGGATCAGCTTATGAACAATATTAATATTGCGTCGAATGGAGTGGGCTTCTAGTTCGTTCTTCATGGCAGAATCTTGGTTCTGTTTATAAGATGAGAGCCGATTTGCTGGGCAAAATATCTTATTTTTTGGTGAAATGTTTCGTCTGTACTTGTCATACAATATTTTATAGATAACAGGCTTTCAAGGGTACCAAATTCTCTTATATTTTCCTACAGTGGCTCTCATCTTGAATATCCTACTTTTTCCTCCCAAAACTGCTGCTTTCTCTTACTTTTTTTGGCGGGAAAATCCGCTGGAAAAATGATGTAGACTATATGAAATAAAGGAGTAGTGAATATTAATTTATATAATCAACATAAAGGACTCCTTACCAGTCAGTCTGTATCTAACTACCTTCAACTACAACATTGGGGTTGGATTTCAACATGGATTAGATTCTCCTACTCAATCAATCAAATGCATTGCTGTGATATTATCTGTGTGTGGATCCGTGAGGGGATATATCCATTGGCTTGTCTTACCGTTAGTACAATTATTTCATTCCATTTGCCTTCGTCGATCGAGAATATAATTTTTGATTTCAGTTGAAATGATCGAGTGTATAAGGAGCGTATGAAACTCCAATAGGGCCAATTGCTCGAAATGGTTTTAGATATCCTCTCCGTGCTAAGATGTATTAACTTCTTGTGCCACCCTCGTAACAAAGTCGTATCAACGCTGTTGTTTATATTAAGAGGTTGGCATAATAAGTCAAGACGTCTTAGCAAGTAGAAGATATAGCTGATACTATTTTGTGCAATCGACCCCTTGTGCCGATTGAATTCTACCTAAAGGTAACATGAACACAATATAAACTGTTTCCACAAAATAAAGTCAGTCATGGACAATGGAGTTGTACGCCGTGTATTGAACTGTGCGCACACAACAACAACAACAAGCCGGTCCCGATTTGAATTGCATTACAAAGGAGCATCGACATTGCGTTCGACTTAATCTTTCGGAAATAGATTATATCGCGTTCACTAAAATCAGCTAATAGAATTTAAGAAATCTGTGCACATACGCACATTTTCTGAGTTTAGATCCCTCTTCTCCCATAAAAGAAACATTGTAAATTCGATTAATGGAGAAGTATCATTGAAAAAAAATTTGACATTTGATCATGTATTATCATGTGCAATATAAGGAATGGAATTGGTACTTTATGCACAATGGCTTATTTTCATATCTGTCATGAACTGCCATTTGTGCGGACAAGTTCTTGTAAACTTTGGGGGCCAAGATGGATAATACAGATCTTCCATGTCATTCAAGAAGCTAGAACGAAGCATTCTGTACTAACTGTTTAATTATTCATATTTTATAATTATATTGGAAAAATTATGTTATCTGAATATCATGTTATCTATTCTACTATCTGCCAAATTTGAATAATTTAAAATGCTAGACTGCAGTTGTACATATTTCATTACTATTTTTTATCAAGGTGATTGGCAATGTATTACTTGTATTAGATGAATACTTTGTATTTTCTTTTGTTTTGTGTTCCCGAATGTCTATGATTGAATAAAGCAGAAATATACGAAAGCAAAGTTGGCCTCAGAGAAAGTATCATTGTTTTGTCATTGTTGTTTACATCATTTAAAGGCAACTTCCTGGAATGTGGTGGGTAATCACCATGGAAATATTTGTTCTATAGTACTGGCGTGCAAACAAATAGCAAACAAATTTTGCGATCGGTCTGCCGTGCAAATTTGTTTTCACTGCAAACCTGGCTGACTTTTACTTTCAAGTCTTGCGCAACTTCAGTTTTAAAACTATTTACATGAAAATCAGGCATATGGTGTATGGCTACTTTTGTACATGCATGTCAGACCGAAAATTGCTCGAAACGTTATTTTTTGTACAAAGTCAATTTGAATTGTGATTTCACTCTACATCATAAAGATGTAGATGTTTTAACTTTAATGGGCTGAAATCGAATCATTTCTCTTTTGCATAAGCATGCTTCGCAAATACTCTGACATAGATTTCATTGGAAAACAATACAAAACAAAAGTTCGAATTTAAAGAAAGAAATAAGCATGAAATTAATAAAACAGTAACTAAAAACAAGAAATGATGTCATACCATTTTTTTTTTCAATTAGTGTCGTGATGAAGTAAAGTCTTTTGTTATAGAGATTGCTCGGTGCCACTCATGGCGTCAGTTACACGAATAATTGAGATCCGATCGTATGCCTATTTTAAAGCCAGCCTGACACTTGCACGACTATTGGCGACGATTTTGTCTTGGCCGGCAAGTCGGGTCATTTTTAGTCACGAACTATAGGAGGCTCACATACTATCCACGACTAGATCACAGAAAGTTGTATCTCAAAATTGACACTGGCAAGACGAGTTCGCACATAGCTTGCGCTTACTTTACGCACTTCCCATATTGGCACAACGAGTTTGCGTAATACAGTTGACCCCAACTGTATAGCCCCCCACTCCCCAAATATCCTTAATTCGATGGATATGTTCTTCGACGCCATCAATTTAGCTGCAGCATTCAAACTCCTAAAAACAGCAGGACCACATTAGTTCTTGCGTGCAGGTAAATCATACATTAGCAATAATTATAAGACAATACCTAATAGCAGGCAAGAAACTGAAACTGTAAATCTCAACATTCACAGAATCCTGTATTTCATATGTTTAAGGAATCAACACGATGTATGTACCTTGCATGAGACCATTCTCGAAGCTATGCAAAACATTCATCTCTGTACACATAAGTCAATGTACGGCACGATCCTAAGTATTTATGAGATTTTCTACGCATCAGTTATTTATGCATATCGATCGTTTTCTAATGAGTAACTACATTTCTAGTTGGTCAATAGGCATCAGTGGTCTGAAGATTTGGCCGCAAGTTTGACGGTGCTCTAAAGTCCAATTTCGTCGTGCAACGTATCAACTTGGCGATGTTTTTGCTTACAGAGTAACTCGCACTTATTTATTCACAAGTAATAACTGCTTGTTAAAATGCTATGAGTCTGAATCAAGACAATACTCCAACACCATAACCTCCCTAGCGAGCTCGTAGAAACCAGCTCTTAACAGTTTATCGTTCTTCTCCCTGTGATGATGTAGGATATCAGACATGTTTGTAGACCCCCATGAGAGCCAGGATGTTGCAGGTGATTGGTAGAACTCTCTCATCCACATGTGGACCCAACCAACCACTCGACTGATTGATGTCATCCTATCCTGGTCCAAAGGAAGGTCCAGGACTTCGCAAAGTTGGTTGAGTTGAGCGTCGTCAAGTCGGTTGCATATGTCATTGATGACGTCATCGTTTGGCTCCATCCTTCGGAAGTTACCTGTGAACGGGAGTTGAGTTATTCCGCGTATAAATTCATACTGTAGTCATGATGATTATGATGACGACGATGATGATGATGGCGATTGTAAAGATGAAGAGAGTGATAACGATGATGATGATGATGATGATGATGATGATGATGACGGCAGATGACGACGTGAATTGCCGGTAAAAACCTTTAAGAACATCTTGCTTCCTCTCATTTTAGGGTTACAATGTAAATAGCTCCTCCCTCTTTATCACTGCACATTTCCGCCGAACATTCACAGATCTGCTCTCAATCTTTGTAGGAATCACAGCATCAAGTTTATACCGAGAGAATTTTACATGTAGGCTGCCCAGCACATCCCTTGCACATATTGGCACCATAACCTGTAAGGTCAATGTCGCCAACGTCTCGGATCCCGTCACCCTTTTTCCAGGCATGTGGTTGCCCTCAGCAAATCAGATTCAGCATATGATCCAAAGAATGTGAAAAGAACTTGATAGGAATGAATATACAACGGCAGTTCGCAGTTTCCCTTTACACCAATGTTGGTCCTAAGTTACCTCGAAATAACTATGTCCTGCTCAACCGATATGTGAAGCCCTGTTGAAAGATTCTTCTTCTTCTTTCGTATGAGTGTAGTAGTGTTTTATGCCACATCCTGCAGTTGGGTGAGCCAGTCAGTCTGGGCATCACATAGGTTCGATAGATCAGTCATCCCATTAGGTGGTTGGAGTACCGGGCAGTCGTAGATGATGTGGTCTGCGGTCTGTTCACCTGCTCCACAGACACAGGCTGATGATTCCCGGAGTCCCCAGCGGTGCATGACACTGATAGGAACTTCGGGAATCATCATGTTGTTGTGGCTGTAGAGCAGGTGTACAGTTTGCATCATCTAAGACTGCCCTGTACTGCAACCACCTACTTTGATAACTGATCTATATCAAACCCTGTTTGATCCATTGGCTCATTCAATTGCAGCAGGTAACATGAAATACTTCACTCATACGAAGAAAAGGACAAGCAATCTAAAATTTCGAGGCTATGTGTGACATTTAGCATATCCCCTGAAGACTCTCTCGTGTTATTTACTTAGAAGGACAAGCCTCCGGAACAACGATGTATCCTCAACACACTCTTAGATAATGCATGCAGATGAATTGAAATGGGTAGATGGGCAGACATCATGAATGAAAATAAAAGCAAATAAATTTTAAATTGTACAGCCTATCGATAAAGAGGTTCATCTCAGGACAATCTTAGGAGAGAAAATTCTTCAATGATTTGGATTAACCGTTGTCCCTATTCTCCCTGTTATTCACCAATCAATGTACATGTATGTTGTGCCTACAAGGCTATAAGTTCGGTTGTCCGGAAAGGCAACAGCTTAAGAATTCAATGGAATATGTCTTGATCTTACCTTTTACCACATCAGCCGCGAGTTCCTTTCGCCCGATCGTCTTGAGACTTGCTACGACGACATCACGATAATGGTACGGCAGAGGGCGGACCTCTGTTTTCCACATTCTCATGACCTTCAGTCGGTCTACCTTCCCGTTTGGTCGTGTACACTCCGCGATGATGTCGCCATCCAGGCCTAGTCGACGAACAAATCTCTTCGTTTCACCCTCTGAGAGGATGGAGACAATGCTATGCATCTCACTGAGGCTCATTTCATAGTCTGAAAAGAAAATGTGCAATGAATACAATACATCTGTCGTATCCTGGGGCCGATTGCTCGAAGTGGTCTTAGCTATTCTCTTCTTGCTAAGACGTATTGAATTATTGTGCCACCCTCGTAACATAGACATTATCATTGATACGACTATGTTAAGAGGGCGGCACAAGAAGTGATCACACCTTAGCATGAAGAGGATAGCTAAGACTATTTCTCGCAATTGGCCCCAGTATTTAAAAAAAAATGTCTTCACAAAGAGCATGTTGGGGAAAATTGGATAGAATACAAAATAGGATTTCTGCAAAGATATGTAAAACAGGCGTCGCACTATGTCTTGTTCACGTCATAAATATAGGGAGTCTTCTTTTTAGTGTGCTTAAGATTATTGTGAAGGCCTGAATGTGGGTTACTTACTTTTTCTAACTTCTTTTACCGTTCTGCTCACAGTAAATGTTGAAAAGAAGTATTAAATGATTGTAAAGAAAACCATATTGCAAACAAAGCACGATATGAACTATTTTTGAAAAGTTAAGTTGAACGCAATTTCAATGTTTTTTTTTTGTAGTGCTATTGAAATTGAAACCGGCTTGTCATTGTTGTGTCCGCACAGTTGAATACAAGGTGTTCAGATCTATTGTCTATGCATTCGACTTAAATTTTCGAAAATAGTTTATATCGTGTTACAGGTTAAACGCATGATGAAATCTTTTCATGATTTGACCTCTCAAATTCAATGCTTTCAAGTGGTCAATTATATCACTTACATAAATTAATGACCGGTGTATTCATATTGACTTAAAGCTCAAATGCAGCTTTGGTAAAAGCGAATATTTTTGTCTCCAGATTTTGTCTTCAAATCTATAATGAAATATAGTATCCTGAATATATTGCACAAAATTGTGTGAAAAATGAATGAGATTTGGTAAAGTTATAAACTAGAATGTTTTAATATTCAATACAGTCAAACCTGTCTACAGTGGCCACCCCAAGGGAAACAGAAAAAGTGGCCACTGTATACAGGTGGCCTCTATAGACAGGTTCTATAACATGCATTTTCACTTGGAGGGAATCAATTTAAGTGGCCACTATAGACAGGTGGTCACTATAGACAGTGGCCACTATAGACAGGTTTGACTGTATTTTTTTCGCGATAAAGGACACCTTCTCGTGCACAGAATCGGGTGAAAATTTCAGAATTTAATTTTCGTGTATACCTTTTCTATCATTCTTTTGTCAAATTTCATAAATAACCATGCTTATGCCCGATAACAAACAAAATATATCACCAAGAGAGGGCGCTAAATATGGTTTAACGTTCAAATTCAAATTTTCAAACAGAATCAGTTCGTAAAAAAATTGCTTCAGTCTCGAAATGCGTGTAAGATACAAATGTCAAGGATGAACATCACGTTGAATTTACATTTCTTAATCGTTACCAAAACTGTATTTGGGCTTTAACCAAATTCACGATCTAGTTTAGGCTTTTCCTTCTGAATTATAGCCAGATATACATGTATGTGCTCGATGGTATAATTTGGATTCATTGTGGAGGCGCCATGGTGTAATGGTTCTGACTCTCGCCTTTCAATCCGAGGGTCGTAGGTTCAAATTCCACTAATTGGCATTAATTTCCTTCAGCAAGAAGTGTATCCACATTGTGATGCACTCAACCCAGGTGAGGGGAATGGGTACCGGTAGGACAACATTCTTTATTTGCACTGAGCGCCAGATAGTAGCCATACTATAGCCTGGTAATAATGCACAGAGCTCTTAGAAACACTTTGTATCAAGGCCGACTCACATCTTTGCGTTTTAAGCCTGTGTCGGTCCGCCGTTTTTTGGAAGTTAAAAACGCTCCTTTGACGCACAAAGACGCAGGTCAAACGGTGGACTTACTCTCCGTGTGCGTTCGTTTAGCGCAAGCCGAATGTCCGTCCAACGTCTGATCTGTATATGCTGTGCATCTAGGGAGCGTTATTAATTTCCAAAAACGCCGGGCCGACGCTGGCTAAAACGCAAAGGTGTGAGTCGCCCTCTAAGCGCTATATAAATGTTGTATTTTTATTATTGTAATTTTGATCCACATACTCGATGAACTCACCTGAATATATGGACTGAGCCAAATCGACGTACCCAATAGCTCTGATATCAAGACAATAATGGCAACGAGGATGGGTATACGATTCCTTTTCTTCCAGTAGTCTCATCAGTAGACCCATAGAACCTTTCCCGAGTACCCGTGCCGGTTTCCTATGCTGACGGACGCTGTTTGGTTTAATGCCCATAGCTCTGAGCAAAGGGTAGACATCCCTCATCAACATGTTGTAGGCTAACCCGACCAACTCGACCTCGTATATCTGATCACCGGGGGTGACATGCACTATGCATTCTGTAGGTAGAAAATAATAATCATGAACGGCTTTTATATAGCGCTTTTTAATTCTTCATGAGAATTCCCTAAGCACTCTACAAATTCAGCATTATTACCCTGGCTTTAGCAGTGCAGGAGATCAGAGCGGTGTTTCATCAAATCGTTAAAAAAGGTAAGATCGGTGTCAAGGGAGACCTGGAGCCCGTAACATAAAACTTTCCAATCGATCGTACGAATTATATCAAACGCAAATCTATGGGAACTCATGTACTAAAGTTTGCGATTGATTGCAAACTTGTTATATGTTACAGGCCCTGGATAACATTAACGAGTGCATTACTCGTACAATTCTACATCATTTAGCTCAGGGAATGATACCAATCTTTCGTAATTTGGTGAAACACTGCACTGGTAGCATTGCTTTAAGAAAAACTACAATTTACGTCTGTGCATTTTTCACTCTATGATATTAGAGTAATAATGATATTTCTAAAATAACGAAACGATATAAAATTGAATAATAGTATAACGAAGACAACTTTTTAATACAGTATTTGATTTTATCACACATTTGAATAGAAACAGCGGAATGTTTCGGTTGTGGTACGGATTATACAGAATATATCGTTTCTACTTGCCATACATCGTTATCATTTATTAATGATTAGATCTGTTAATGATTTATCATTCGTATCTCATAATGAAACCGGAATGTAAGATGGGCATGCGTAATTAAGCATCCCCCTAATAAAACATGTAGATATTAAGTGTTATTAATTCATGTTTAATTGATATTATGAAAATGTTTTATGATTTTTGAGAATGTTACAGATTATGGAAACTAAATGATATCAAAGTGAATAACCACGATACCTTTATAGCCCATTTCATTCAAAGCTCTCCTCAGTGAGCTTCCACAGGTTTCTCTTGATTCATCGTTCCTCCACTGACGCAGAATGGTCCAAAATATTTGGTATTTATAATCCTCCCAACAGACATCTTGCCGGGTGCCTAGCTCCCAGAGTATTTCCTTTGGAATGAACTGCACATCTTCATCGTTTCCATCATCAGATTCACTTGGTCCTGGTACTGGTTAAAAGGGAGTGGAATAAAAGATAAAAGCGAGGTGAAGCTAGCATGAATGTTTAGGCTTTTAAGTAATTGTTAAGACGATGATATTGATAATGACAATGAAAATGATAAAAGTAATTATAATCAGAATTACAATTCGATCGCAATGTGACTCAATCTCCAGTTTGAAATACCGCGATCTGTGGCAGTCATGAATAATAAATAAAGAGTATAGTTTGCTCTCTCTTGAAGCACACATACCAGGTGTACGAATGTTTTCATTCTAGCCTACAAAGTTATCCTAAATAGTCACTTATGCATTGTAGAACCATACAATAACAAGAATCAATATGACAATAAAAGTGACAAATTGATAATAGAGATAATCATGATAATTATAATTTTAAAGAAAAGTAGTGATAATGATAATTCACAAAATGGTAGAATTGTAATTATAATCACCAAGTGTTGAATAAAGTGATAACCTATGGGATAATATGAAAGAAATATATCAAAAC
Organism: Temnopleurus reevesii; assembly: GCA_036244855.1. Taxonomy (NCBI): domain Eukaryota; kingdom Metazoa; phylum Echinodermata; class Echinoidea; order Temnopleuroida; family Temnopleuridae; genus Temnopleurus; species Temnopleurus reevesii. The sequence goes on from BQKZ01003296.1 coordinate 57,746, forward strand.
GTTGCAACTGGTGAAATCAACTTCGAGGAAGCATAATAATGATAATATTCATCGTTTATCCCTGGTAGCTAAAGATGGAAATTATCCTAAATGGTTGCAACTCCCATTCTCCGTTGATCCCCAAACTTTGAGGCCATTCCATATGAAGAGGAAATCGAGGGAAAATCACACTTTCTACCGTTTTCATCGTCGCTTTTCCATCTTGATTTCATCTCCCGATAGTCATCACAACCGATCCCCAGACATCTCAGTAAAGTGTCCCTCTTCTCCTCCGTACACAGATGCATGGTAACACAACTGAGCTGATCTTCATTTAAGTCAAAGTCTGTGCGGGTATTTTGAAAATGCGAGATGAAAGAAAGGAACGACATGAATTTATAAACACATACGGATAAATTCATTCTAAAATTCCTACAACTTAAACGTCTATTCTACGATTGTACATATAATTTTTAAAAAATGGAATGATGTAAAAGTAATTAGAGTAAGGTTGCAACATCATTCTTCTCAAAATACATGCAGAGTCATTACATAAATGCTATACCCCAACCGAAAATTTGTATTTTGTTAACTTTTCCGGAAAAGAGAGAAAATGTGAAATTTTGTACACAAAGTGAATGAGGATTTGTCCGACATGACGTCACAGATTCCGTCGAATTTGCCGATCGCACGGATCCCCACGAGCGGTAGGGATCGAAATATCTCTGTGCCTTTGAAAATTCGTAACTTTTGAACGGATTGTCTGATTTTGCTCAAATTTTCACAGCTTGTTCATCTGATTTTTCTTCATTCAATGAAAGCATGATAATTCCAGGGGTTGGTTCTCCTTTAAACATTGAAAAAAAGGAGGATTAAAACAATAAGATATAATAAATTGCTTGTAGAGAAGTGCATAATATGAGTCATATAAAACAAGTCATAACGTTGAAACATTCATTACTCTCTTAAGACTCTTATTAATTTGTCTAATTTGCTTCAAAACATTTTTGATCTGTTCTTCTGATCTTTCTGCTAAATGAATCGTCAGCCAGCCTATAGGGGGTGGATGGAGTGTTCGGTTGGTATGTGCAGCCGCGTGTCCTCATTCTTATTTCGCGACAACTAAGCCATTTCTGTGTCGAATTGATTCAAACATACTGTAAATGTGAGGTAATTCGCTGTTTAAAACTGCATAATGATAACATTTTTTACTGCAGCTTAGAAAATAGTTAAATATCTGAAGCGCCATCTTATCTCTCCCAAAACTAAACTATACATTTAAGTTATCAGGTATCCGTCCTATGGAGTGGACTCTATATAACTATAACACTTACCGGACATGCTGATACCTCCTACCATGGCCTCAAGTTCAGATATGAAACCTTTGAGGTCGGTAGGTACGACTTTCGACTCCTCCGCAATGGAGCGATTCCTCCAGTCACGTAATTCCTCTACAGTGATATTCAGCTCTTCTGTTCTTTCCTCCTTGGTCATCTGTTCTACTCTTTCTTCCTTGGTTGACATGTCCAATATTCTACGGATGGCAGGTATTTCATCGGACGTCAAACATTGGAGTAGTTTTGAAAGGTGATTCAGGTCATCGTCGAATATACTGTCGTGTCCTAGAAGGGAAATTATGGTGTTTTCGATTTCAGTCAACTGTGACGAAGGGCACGTCGACCGGAAGTAGTACGTCATAGTTTTGCGCGTCTGCTCATTGTTCCGTCACACATAGCTGCACACGTAACAATGAGAAGACGCGTAAAACTACGATGTACTACTTCTTCCGGTCGACTGTGACTGTGACGAATGAAATCGAAACCTCCATAACCAGACCGATTGAAGAACATGACAGATTGTTTATGAAATAAATTTCCCATTATCCCAGCACAAATAAACACCAAATGATCAGTGTGTGTTTGCGCTGCTGCAAAACAGAAATATTGGCAATGGCCAACGGGATCTTTTAATCTTCATATTTGTAACACTGATCCGAAGGCTTATTATTCATAAAAACAAAATGATTTTCGCCTTGGCCTACAAGCACAAAAAGCGTTCCCATTACTTGATTTGGGGGAAAATAATTACCTTACAAAATCCCCCTTTTTTAATTTTAGATCAATTTAAGGTTTTTAATGATTAGGTCATCATCATTGAATCTTTTACGTATTTTCTTCTTTTTTTTTTTGGGGGGGGGGGGGAAATGAAAGTTTGTAAATACATTGGGGAAACGGATTGTTACCATCTATAATGAAAGACGATCAACTCATTATTTGTATACAATGAAGAACAAAGTGTTGAGAAACTACATTACATAAAATAATGATATGGTATTGCGGAACTCACCGAAATACTTTGAATGGGGATGAAGATCTGGTATCGCCTCTCCTAGTTTCTGACGATGAGAAATCGTTCCGAAAAAATCTGCGAGAACAAATAATGTAAGATACGAAATTCAGATGCGCATTACAATAACAAAGTCAATTTTGGGCCAATGAGTGAATTTGACATCAGAACAACTCTCTGACAAACTAAACGTCTTGGAATGCTGAACCGCTACATCTATTCGGTAGAGCTCTGAAACATGGGTGGGTTTTCACCAAATCGTTTTTAAAGTTACGCACAACTTAAAGAGAGACTGGAGTACGTTAGCGAGTGTAATGCGCATAATATTCTCAATCATTCAGCACAAGAACTGGTACCAGTCGTGCGTCTATAAAGGCTTTTTTTATCTTGGTGAAACACCGCCCTTGACCATCAACAACAACTCACGCAAAAATAAACTTGAAGCTTCTGAGATATGATGCCAGAAATGTGTTGGGAAAATTAACTGGACACAAAAAAACTAAATCAGGAAAACAGCATGTTCGACACAAACAGACAGTTGTTATATACCATTGAAGGAATATTATTGGCTTATTTCATTCTTTGGTCACCTCAAGCGCTAACATATCAGGGTCCTGTAACATAGCATAAACAAATTGATCTTACAATGAATGACATATATGGCAAAATATGTGCAATATGTGTACAATATCTATTTCATGTTACAGGCTTGAGATTTAGGAATAGAGGATAAACAATATCATGAAAATCAATATATAACACAAACCAGCTGGTTGGCTGCAACTTAGCGGGATATATACAAATGACCGTAAACGACGGCAATACATTTCCCGTCTACCCCACGAGAGGGACGGCACCACAGAGTAAAAGTAATGAATAAATATTTGATTTGACATTGCAATTGGAGTAAATCCAATCTATGTTATTATAAAGAAACTACTCATTGTGTTTCATTTGTATCTGTAGCATTTTACTAATTGTTTATGTCAAACAATTGGTTTTCTGAGGATAATTTACGTTACTCTCTTTTTATCAAGCTTTAATATCATGGCGACCAGTCTTAATCAACATGCCATCAAATAAACAATCCATTGCCGGATCAATTGACAATGCTGAAATGTTCATCATTAACTGTAATATCTTTGTGTATTTCAATTAATTGGTTTTCTGAGTATTCATGTCGGTCTTCATTCATCATACCTGTCATGTCATGGCGACCAATCTTAATCAACAGATCATCAAGCGCCCGCCTCCTCTTGTAGTTCCCTCCCTTCAGATTCTGAATCCATTTACGAACCACCGTCTCCATATCGAACATCATCCCGTAATTTTCCTCCAACACCTTGGCGATAGTGTCCTCATTGTAGACCCCTGCGCACTTAGCGAGGCGCATGCAGTGTCGAGAGGTGAGGTTGCGAACAAATGCTCTGATGTCTGCTGTTCGGATGGGCTCTAGCGCAGGGTCAGGAACTATGGAGATGAAAAATACATATTTACATAGATTATATTTGACAGTCGAAAAGCGTTGATTACTGGAGTTGTGTGGTATATTTTGAGCGCCAATGGTAGCCTTGCTAATGCCCGGTAATAATGCACAGAACACTTAGAAACATTTCGCATTAAGAGCTATATAAACGCTGTGTATAAAAATGATAATTATTATTAGCAATATTATCATCATTATTATTCATTATCATAATAATCATTATCACAGGAACGTAATGACACTCATGTCTTTACTAAAATATGAGTCTTATATTATCTAATATGGATTGCATGTGTCATTATTATTATCATTATTATCATATCTAAGCTTGCCTAATTCTACTGAAAACGGGTGAACAATTTGAACAAATAATATTAAATGGTTTGGAGGTATACTAAGAGGCTAATTTGACATAGGTTAGTCGATTGACGCTTATCATTATGCCTATAAATTTGGTATATGTATAGGAAATGCCAAAAGTATTTGGTTTTATATATGTTTTTGCTTTGAAAACAAGTGCTGAGTTATCTATATGAACAAGAAGGACGCAGATTCGAATCCCACCCATGACATTACTTGTGCTACGTTTGGCACAGGTGAGATGAATGGGTACCTGGCAGGATGCTTTCCTTGAAATGCAGCGCGCTAGTTACAGTTGTACTGCAGAAGCCAGGGTAATTATGCTAGTCGCCATATAAGAACGTATAATTATTATAGTGTATTTGAATAAGATGTAGCGGGCTAGAGTATGTTACCTTCTATTTTGTTCATCTGTATCATCGGTGAAGCTTCAAGATTGTTGTTTCCATCACCATTACCAATTGAACAAGCTGAACAGGAAACAAGGATAATACATGTAGTCAAAGCTAAACAACAATCTACAATAGGTAACTAAAATATAATGTATAATAGATGCTATCTCTCTATAGTTTGTGACACAAAAGTTTGGATCTTCGATACATAATAGTATTTTGAATAGGTTTCTCAATAATCATGACGAGTCATATTGCCTTCAGGGTTATACAGTTAAGAACTTCACTTTTGCAAACCATGGCCCATGGATATAGGCATTCACCTTTGAATTGAATTTGAATTGAATTAATTTATTGCTTTATTCTCTTCCCTTCTCATCTTTCCACATTTTCTCTTTAAATTCATAAGTGTTTTTATTTACCAAGATACATTTGTCATTTTTACTGTTGCAATCTTTTTGGTGGCTGCATAAATGATAAAAGATGATAATAAAATGAGCTATTATTCATCACCATTCAGCAAGAAATTCATCCACATTGTGCTGCACTCAACCCAGGTGAATGGGTACCTGGCAGGAATATTTATTCTTTGAAATGCCAAGTGCGCCGTGAATGGCTGCCGGGCTAAAGCCAGGGTAATAATAATGTAANCTTTAGACCGGCAGCCAGCAAGGGTTAGCCTAGCTGGAAAGGTTACCAATTTTAATGTTCATGGATGCAAAGATCGTACTCTCCGATATTACGAATGGGCCGTCTGGCATGTCCTATCTGGTGGATGTGGCCATGGGAGGAGCCCAAAGTGGTTAAAAAAATCGGCTAGCCTAGCTGGAAAGGTAACCGCACAAAACCTACGTCAAATGATTCGCCATAGTCTCGAGAAAGATGAATGGGCACTGCAAGACGATGTAGGTGGTGGAAAGGGCCTGCCAGACGCCCTCAAAATTTTGGTGCCCCATAAGGTTGTGTACAAAATCAAAATTACATTTTTCCCAATAGGCATATGTACAAAATCAACATGGGAGATACCAATCAAAACCAGTTTCAAATTAAAGCTTGAACACCCCAGAGTACAGAGTGACCAATGACAAATAAATTTTCAGCCGCTCTAGGGCCGACAGACGCCCCTAAAATTTTGATATCCCATAAGCTTGTGTACAAAATCAAGATGATATTTTCCCCCCAAATCAATATCGGATATATCAAGCGAAACCAAGTTTGCATTAAAGCTTGAACACCCTAGAGTACAAAATTACCAATGACAGAGAAATTTTCAGCTTTTGGGGGGTCGACAGACGGCCCTAAAATTTTGGTCGCCCATAAGGTTGTGTACAAAGATCATACTTTGTCAATAGGTCTGTGTACAAAATTCGTCATAATGGAATCATGAACACTGATGAATGCACGGGAAACAATTGTATTTAAGTGTACTTTTGAAGTGATGAAGAATGAAGATATTAAGGGCATCTGTGGATTTTAATTTTAGCCAAAAGAGCACTTGATTTTTTTTATAGGGCCTGGCAAATGGCCCTCAAAAGGGTCCCAAAATGGGTCTTAATGAAGAGTATGGGAGAGGACTGTGGATAAGCAATTTAAACACTCACAAAGGCTCAGCCGCCCCCTTCAACCGTGGTCCCTGGATAGTGACAAGTGATTGAAGTTTATATATTCAATTACCTGAGAATTACCAGAAAATTTGCTTTTTACCCGAGTACTGAATTAGTAAAGTAAATCGATACTATCAATTCATATTTTTCAGAATTTTACATTATCATGGCAATATTATGGATACNGGCTGCCGGGCTAAAGCCAGGGTAATAATAATGTAAAGCGCCGTGAGCACTCAGCAGAGTGGATACGTGCGCTATATAAATTGCATCTATTATTATTATTATTATCACCTCCCAGATCAATAGATAATGGACTTTGTTTGAGTCATATGAAGTAGCACATGTCACACCATGGAACTACGATGTGTGATTTGATGACCAGCTACGAAGATCTGTTGTTTATATTGAAGGCAACGAGCTACTCTCCATGAATATTGAGAGAAATATGTGTACAAAATACAATGCTTTCTTTATCAATATCAGATTTTTAACCAAAATTCAACTGCACATTTGTAACTTGTGTGCTCTTTTACCCTAAATTTACTGCGCATCCTAAATTTTTAGATCGGTTGATATCTTAAAATCACTCCAGTCGTATTTGGCGCCATGGACCCTCTGACATCAAAGGATCGCCCTATGTATTGTTCATCTTTAGAATTTGACCAGGTGTTTCACATTCATGACTCTGAGCTGTTGCTCCATTTATGACACCTCCCTGGTAGGACCACACCAGAAATGTATTGAACTAACCCCCATTCAGAATCAATGTAGTATATTCAAATACCTACTGGTGTTATTTCAGCCCTTGAACAACACCATTCGGTGTTTGGACATATTGATTTGATTCCAAACGGGTGTTGTTTTAACACTTTTCTGGTGCGGTCCTATATAGATTCCGGCTGGTGTTAAATCTAACACTATCGTTTCGCAGTGCAGATAAACACAGATACATATACACACAAACACACAGGCAAGTAGACACACATACATATACACATTCAAACGGACAAATAAACATACATCATTACAGTCAGATTCACACCATTCACGTTCACAACTCAGACTCCACCAGTATCCCCGTACACGATATTTTTCTTTTGATTTGATTGATATTTTCTCTTTTCTTTTGATTATATATATTTCATACAGATAATCAAAATGCGATTCACGCATATATGTACAATTTAGAATCATAACTGCTTTCATGTATTATAAGTATTTGTTTAAAATATGTGTTGGTTGTGTTTTAAAGATAATGGATTCATTTCTTTGATTCATACGATATTCTGTTCGCATTATTCAAGGCTCAACAGGGGCGGATCTAGCTTTTTTTCCAAGGGGGGGG
>BQKZ01003297.1:42958-66848 GCA_036244855.1 Temnopleurus reevesii
TTCAGCAAGAGATTCATCCACATTGTGTTGCACTCGACCCAGGTAAGGTGAATGGGTAACCAACAGGATTTACTTGAAATGCAGTGAGCTACTTACAGCTGGACTGCTAAACCCAGGGTAATTATGCTACTTTGTAGAGCGCAGATGAATAACGGATAAAGTTAGTGTTAGGTGCTATATAAGAAGGTATGATTATTATTATTATCATTATTTCTCTCACCTCCTCTCCCGTTGTACTTCCATTGTTATTTTCTTTCAAATCATGCAACTGATGAGACCAAATTTGCGACAACCGGGTATGCGGTCTTGACGTTATGGATGTTTAGATATCATCACGCTTACCAGCCTGGTGGAATTGGATGTAATGGGTATCTGAGGTAGAAAATAATGATTTGTTGGTCGATAGTATACACTAGACTAACTCCCTAAACATTCCATGACATTAAAAAGCAGTTTAGTTGTTTTTAGATTATTTAATTTTTACAATAGAATGTTTCTCATGATGAATTAAAAGACGACTAGCTCACACGGTTAAGATGAAGGGACGTGCACACAAAGAAAGGATGCCTAGATATTAATGCTGATCTTGAATGAAATGTTTATTTGCTTCTAACTCCGTCAACAATAGAATGTTTCTCATGATGAATTAAAAGACGACTAGCTCACACGGTTAAGATGAAGGGACGTGCACACAAAGAAAGGATGCATAGATATTAATGCTGATCTTGAATGAGATGTTTATTTGCTTCTAACTCCGTCAACAATAGAATATTTCTTATGATAAATTAAAATGATAAATGCATCAAACTCCAGACTGCTTTCCACCTTTCTATATTATCCCCACCCCAAAAAACCCTTCACTATCACTCCCCCATTCTACATGTATGAGTTGTTGTTTTGCTTATGTCAAGAATTTTGATTTTAAGAACCCAAATTGACATTGTAGTAAACATTACATATTGACTTTTAATGTTCTTTTCTTTATTTTCATCTCTCCAGGGGGCTCTCTGGAAAGAAACTGCGAATCTCGGTTTCAAAATATATGTTTTCCTGTGTGATGATCGGACTGTGTACGACGTGACTGAATGGGCCGCTTGTCAGAATCTCGACTGGTTGGAAGCCAACTCATGTCGACTGATGTGTAAAGTGAAGAAAGGAGGCAAAGGGCATCAACATAGGCATCAACAACAACCAGGGTAAGAGGGATGGTGGTTGTTGGAGTGGCTGTGGTTCTGGTAGTGGGGCTGGTGGGAGTGAATGTGATGATGGAGTTGGTTGTGGTTGTGGCAATTGTTTGATGAGTGATGGACTTTGGGAGATAAATCTTGTTAATTTGATAATTAATGTGAAGAGAGGAAGCAGGGGGCATCAACAATCAGGCTAAGAGGGCTAGTGGTGGGTAAGAGAGGTGCTAGTGGGATTGGTGAAATGAAGTAGTGGTGGTGATGACAATGGCGATGGTAGTGGTGGTAGCAGTGGCAGTGGTAATGGTGGTATTGATGGGATGGAGTGGTGATGGTAGTTGCAGTGGCTTTGATAATGGTGGTTGAAGTGGTGGTGGTGGTGGTGGAGGTGATGGTGGTGGTGGTGGTGGTGGTGGTGGTGGTTGTTGAGGTGGTGGCAGTAGTGATGATGGCTGTTATGGGGGTGGTAGCTGGTAATGACAGTGATAAAATTGGTGATGATGGGGATGATGATTATGATCAAAGCGATGGTCATCGTGATAAAAAATATAATTTCAAAGTATTTCTTACTCATTACTAGTGAAAAACATTCATTCTTTAAATACAGGTATGAGGAGAAGTACGAAGAGATGTTTGACGATATCTTTGGATCTGGCGCCTTCCGTCAATTCCAGGCTTCATCCAACCAACAAGGCCACCATGGACACAGTCACCATGGCAACACTCATCATGGTAATGGAGGCAGTCACAGCCACGCCCAACAGGGAGGAGGCAGCCGCAATAAGGGTGTCAAGAAGTCCCGCAAGAAGAAGAAATAGACAATAAGTGGATAAGATGAAGTTGCGATCATGTGCTCAAGGTGATCCTGTTGTAGATTAATGTTATGTCAGTTTTGGGCATTGACCCGAAGGTCAGTTCATGGGGGGGGGGGTGTTTCATCAAGATTTGTCGCAGCGACAATGAGTCATTTTCCGACAGTTCCCATAGCAACTGTCAGCGATAGCGCGTTTCATCCAATCGCAATCAAGGAATTTGTTAGCGCTGACTAATTGTCTCTGCGACAAATCTTGATGAAACACCCCCCTGATGTATGTCAGAAAAGTACCTGGTAGCAAAGATTATTTTTGTAATATAGATTATCTTTACCATGGTGTGTAGTCAGGGTCATCATATGAAAGTCTTCTGTAAAAGTTCACAAAATGTACCTTGTAAACGAGCGGAGATATCAACCGTTCTGGAATATGCATTGGGTGAATTTCATTATGAATTCAAAGCTCGCATCACAAGTGAATATCCGAGAGAACGGTAATTCTTGTCACGTTTACCCCTACTCCCACTCTTGGTCAGCTGTTGCACTAATCTCATTTTAATTTTGACCTCGTGCATATCCCGGAATGGTTGACATTTCTGTAACACGCCACAGTGATTTTTGACAAAAATTATTATTCCTTTGACATCTAGTCGAAGTTCATATTGTAAAATAAGTCCAAGAATGTTTTCAAGGCACCTTGGGAATACCCTATACTGCATTCTTTGGTGAAGTAAGATTAAGCTAGGGGGAGTTGTTCAAAATAAACTGCAAATCAACTACAACTTTGCAAATTGTAACGCGCATTTTAAATCGCGCACAATATGCACATTTAACATGAAGCAATGATTTTGATTGGCGTGTTCTAATCAACTGCAACTTGCGATCAATTGCAACTTTTGAACAACATCCCATTGATGATATATATTTGACCTTGAATTTGACATGTTATGCATGTCATCTTGTGAAGTTCATGTCATAGAAGAACGTTAGAAAACATTTTCCAGCACTCCTTAGCAGGAAAGATTATCATGCCTTTAGGCCCGGGCATAAAAAACACGGCACGGCATCACAGCACAGTATTAAATACAATGTCTCCCCTGTGATTGAGCAATTGTTAAACATCCTTCTTGCGGAGGAGCATGCTGGCCAATAACAACCAAGATACTGCGTAAATACTGTACTCTTATGCCGTGCCATGTTTGGTGTGCTGGGGCCTGTAGTCCACTTTGACTTTGGAATGTAGTCAAGCTCATTGTTTGAAGGTGATCTCTAGAAGATGGAGGTACCCCAGGGAAGTTTTTGCAAGCAGTGCTTAGAAGGGTGAATTATATCGTGTGATATTAACCTTCATTTCAGAATGAAGTTAATATCATTCGTAGAGGTCAGCCTTTGAAGGTCATTGATGCTTTTTTATAATCATATTCGCTTCCGAAACTAACCAATGGTGATGGAGCTCCGTTTAAGAGCCATTTTACTCTCTCAACACCAATACAGAACTTGAAGTAACCCAATGTGAAGTTATTAATGTTGAGTCTAATTATTTGTCCACTTTCGTTGTTGCATCATATTGAAGTGATCTAGCAAGGAAATTTGAATCTAAAACCGTCATTTTTACTACTTACAAGGAAAATTATTTCGAGGTCCCCAATATATTTGTATATGTGGTCACAATGATATTGTGCTTTCAACATTATAGTTTTATAGGTTCTTATTGTTTCATTGGAAAATAGTTTTGAAAAATGTATTGTCTTTGTAGTAGTTGTAGTAATAGTTTACTTTTCATGTAGGTGTCATATGGGATCTCTGTATTACAGGGTGCAATGTTTGCAAGATGTATCTCATACACGACTTTACCTTTTCAGTAAACTTGTCATTTTGGGGTAATTTGTCTTTATGTATTTCTTCTTACCAATATTAAAGATAATTGGTTTAGAAGAAGGATAAATTATGCAAGTGCAATTCTATATATAGACTCTTGTCCATGTAAACATATTTTTCTTTCTTTTTTTTGCATTGCAGTTAAATTAATAAATTAGGTAGGCAGTGTCAAGATTTGTGAGACTTGCAATTTGTAAACAATATTAACATTTGGGCAATATATTTGTAGGATTTTAAAGTGATAGAGTATGTATATCTCATACATTTTTCCGTTAATCTTCATTTAAACTGTATGCAGCTTATGTTAAAATACAAGGGAAATACAAAAATTTCCCTTTTTGCTACATGTACTAGGTTAAGCCTATACAGTTGATAATGACCATAACTTGTTTCAGCATTTCTATGAAACACAAAGAGTGGCATATGAATATACTACAATCTTTATTTATTAAACAATAGTTGTAATATGAATTCCCTTTATATCCAAATTCAGCCTTATGGACTGAATGTACATAATAATAATAATGATACACAACATTTATATAGCGCTTAATACGAAGTGTTTCTAAGCGCTCTGTGCATTATTACCCGGATATAGCATGGCTACCATTCGGCGCTCACTGCATTCAAGGAAATTCTCACTACCGGTACCCATTCACCAGTACAGTACAATGTATCATACATGTACATATGGCTCGCCCCCTCAAATTGTTTGGTTTTGCCCTCCAATGCTATTTTGAGAAAAAAAAGCTTTGTTCCATCTGAAAAAGTTTTCTTTTTTAAGTATTTTTTCAAGCCCAATTCATGAAGGGCAAATATATATGAGGGACTAAGTTCAAAGTGAAAGAAAATCCAAAAATGACTTCTCCGATTTTACTAAGAGGGTGTTGCTCAAAATCAACTGCAACTTTGCAAATTGTAACGCGCATTTTCATTCGCGCACGGTATGTGCATTCAACAGGATGTGTGTGGGACAATGATTTTGATTGGCACGTTCCGTTCAACTGCAACTTGCGATCAATTACAACTTTTGAACAACACCCTCTTAATATGTTTATCTACTGATTCTTAAATTTACATTGAAAGCAAAACAGAAAGAAAGTTCATGTCATGCCCTTTTCAGAGATGGTGATGGCCTCTTGTGTAGCGCCAGTCTCCGTCTCAGCTGGGCGCTCATGGCGCTCAATTACTCAAAATAATGTCTCACAGATTTCAATGTCCTAATTAGTGCTATGGTTTATCTTTCAGTCCAAGAAATCCCAGTGGTGGTACAATTTGGTTACTCTTCTAACGACAAGGTAGTGGGGAACAGATCGGAGGCCGAGAGCAAACCATACAAGTTTCTGTGAAAGGGATAATGAAATGAGATTGAGAATCCAGCTTTGGACTTCTGTCGAAAGATTTTGTAGAATGTATTTTGTAGAATGTACAAGACACATCATTCTGTATTTTCTAATAACAGTTCATTGTTGTGCATTGACATATAATCGCTAGCAATTTACATCCTTTTTCAGAAACAAAGTAAAATATGAAGTGAAAATAGATGAGAATAAGAGTCTGAACCAATTAACATAAAAGAGGTTTACAGCCCTGAAATAGTTTTCAACTCATAATTCATGAAAAGCATTTTATTACAGAAAACTTCCAAATTCAATAGAAAATCCCCATTTTCTTCATTCAGAAGAAAATCCTATTTTTTCACCTTTTCATAATTGCAATATTTGTGGCAGGAGCCATTGTTTTTCATATTTCTGGAATTGTTATTTACACTGTACACCTTCATTTATGTTACTACAATTTTCAAGCTGATGAATTATTATGATACCCCTTTATTTTTCTAAATGTATCCAATATTTTTTTCTTTTGTTTCAGTAACCGTAAAAGTTCTATACTTACATGATGCACATTCATCTAGATTCTTCAACAATTTTGCAGAGAGGTTTCATTTTTTATGTTTTTGTTGTAGTTTTCTGAAGGTTAGATCTGCTCCTAGAAAGGGTCAGATGGATAGAGTCCAATTTAAATTGAAAAACAAGGCACTTTTTTTTGCTTTATATTAAACTGTAAAATTGTAAAAACTGGAAAAACTGCAAAATGTGAAAAAAATGTGAATCGTTGTAATGGGTGATGCCTTAAACATGCACATTTGCATCATACGTTTCAGATTTACTTCCTCAAGATAAAGATTGTCTATACAGCAATTTCATTTCATATATTTTCTGAAAATTACTTATAGAAAATGCAACTGATATGTATAGTTGTAGTCAATTGTATTCTGCAATGAAGAAAACTAGAGCTTGCATGGTGCTCTTCACTTGAGGTTCTCTCACCGCTCATGAATTCTTAATCTGAGTACGAGTTGGTTAAATCTTCTTGGAACGTTGTGTTTTGTATCTTTTGGAGCTTTTTGCTCAGTCCTTTTCAGGACTATTTCTTGCAAAGTAACCTTACACCACATGGTGCAACTGCAAACTGTTTCTAATTGTAATTTTGTTTCGATTTTCATCCATGAACAGCAAGATTGAGGTTGCTAAAGTTGTGTTCTGTAAACAGGATTACTTATTTTTCTGTTACATAATGCAAGTTTTACCGAGAAGTATTTTATGAATCTAAATAAGGTTATCATACAAACAATATCAATCTCAGTATCCCTAGAATGTATCAAGTTGTAGCCATTATTGTCAATTGGTGACCAAGGACCACATATTCTGTGCCTTTTTAGATTCAATTCAAGCCAGTCTGGCAACAACAAAAAAAGAAAAAGAAAGATGTAAGCAGTCACATAAAAAAAGATTATCAAAAAAGTGTCTGGTTTGCAACTCTATTATAATGGAGATATTTTCAGTGGATTACGAGGAAGAGAATTTCCTGATAAACAGTCAGTTTTTGCTAGTTTCTTGTTCATTTCCATTCATTGTATTGTGTTACAGATGGAGTGAAAAATCTCTAAAAATCAAATATTTAAATCTTATAGGTGAGTTATAATGATGGAGCATAGTTTCAGAGTCTTTCCAAGGTTGCTTGAAGCATTTTTTTAAAATTTGCACAGAATATAGTTACATATTTATTCCTAAATTAAGAGAGAGGAAAAAATGGTTTCCATAGATTTAAGATTATTTTTTTATTACAATGGGGAAGGAGTTACCAATAACCATATCATTGAAGATGTGATTAATTGCTGTAAGTTGTTTGAAAGGTGACGATGATATAATTATGTTTAGTTCTTTTTCCGTGTAAGGATTTGAAGTATTCCACTTAGGTTCTGTACAGTCCTTGCCATCACAATTCTGTCACTTTTATACAGCTCTTTTCTGCCTGTTTGTTGATTTTCTGTGTGTCCAACTTCGTTTGTGAGTAGTCATACCCTTTTTAGTCACTTTATAATGCTCAGAGTAATCACCAAAGCAATTTTGAGCAAGCCTCAAAGCAATCTTCTTCACACTTGAAGGGGTACTATTATGAAAATACAAGTTGATCTGTATTGATATATTATACCATTATCAATACTCTTTTCAGTGAAGGAGAGCCCAAATGTGTTTCATATATTTTATAATATTTTTTTCTTCAATTTTATGTTGGCTTAGTAGGGAACGCCCCTAAAAGTTTCTTTCAAATGTCAATCCTGTTGTGACATCACAAGAGTCAAGTTTGTTCACCTTGCTACATCATGTTTCAGAGCTGGTTCTGTAAATAACAAAAAGAAATATGTGGATCAATGAAAGGAAAGTGGAATGCGCAATCACATGAATTGAAATCCCTGCATAGATCCACATATTTCCTTTTGTTATTTACAGAACCAGCTCTGAAACATGATCTAGCAAGATGAACAAACTTGACTCTTGTGATGTCACAACAGGATTGACATTTGAAAGAAATTTTTAGGGGCGTTCCCTACTAAGCCAACATGAAAATGAAAAAAAAATTATTATAAAATATATGAAACACATTTGGGCCCTCTTTCAGTGAAAAGGGTATTGATAATGGTATAATACATCAATACAGATCAACTTGTATTTTCATAATAGTAACCCTTTAAGCAATTGAACCACTTAAAACTTTTCCTCCTGTTACTCACTGAACCACCCAAAACTGGCAGTCATTTTCAACACACGTTTGTTACCATGATAAACGCTCTTTATGTGGCTATTGGGGTGTTGCTCAAAAGTTGCAATAGATCGAAAGTTGCAGTTGATCGGAACGCGCCAATCAAAATCAATGTTTCAGGCGCGTCTTGTTAAATGCGCACACCGTGCAGGAATGAATATGCGCGTTACAATTTGCAAAGTTACAGTTGATTTGCAGTTGATTTCGAGCAACACCCCTTATGAATTATAAATTTGGTAGGTGTGCAATTCTTAAGAAAATAATCCTACCAAGAAAACTATGAACATGTTCTGAATTATTTCATATCGTTCATAACGATGAAAGACAGTCATCAATAATGCTACATCTTGCGATGAGTAATAGGAATTTTGTAAACAATCTCTAGTTGCTAATGGATTAATCCTCCCTATCGCATATAGCCGATATCAAACAATACCACCTTGTGATATCGATATCACGCTCTTTGGCTTTGGCACGCTCACTTCCGGGATTGAGCGCGCGCTATCTGGATTTCACTGTATTCATCTACAAAATTTCAATCCATGGGTATTTAGCGTAATTTCTTCGTTTTGCGTCTGTAACCCAGCATTGGGCCGCTTCGCAAAAGAAACCCATATAACAAATGAATGCAGATGAAAGAAAAATATATAAAATAATGCTTTTTATTCGCAAAAATAGATGAAAAAATATGACACTCCAAGCCGCTGACGAAGTTTACTGTAGAAAGCAATACACTTTTGAAAATGCGCGAATGTTACCGGAAGTACCTGTGCCAAGAATCTGGGCCAAAATAACTAGTCCGCCGCATGCGTTCAGATTCAGAGAGCTATATGCGATAGGGAGAATTGTTTCCCAAACCTACCTTCTGAGGGTTTTAAGATCGCTTGAGCTTTGGGGACCTGTTTATTAGGGCTTCAAAGTTAAAAGGTAAACATAAACATGAACTCCCCTCTTATCACATGGGGCAACAGCATAGATTCAATTGATTTTTTTTTCTCAGTTGCTACTTGAAAAATGGGAGTTGGGACTGAAGTGAAATAAGAAAATTAGTTGATATCACCCATTTTCTAAACAGGGTCCACGATTTGAAAATGATTTTTACTAACAAGTAAGAAGTTGCATGTAGTGTTCTTCATCTATGATCTCTCCAAGGTCACATCTGTTGTGATTCCTGGAAGGCTTTAAGGATTTCTATGAAACTCTTCATCCATAACCACTCCAATAAATCTCAGAAAATTCCAATGACAGCACGGCCAAGTTCACTTGTACATTATACAAAGGCAAACTTTCACAAAATGCTTTTAGAACCCGTTCACATAATCCTTTCTATGTTGCATTTATTTCAAAGATAGGGAAATCACATTGCCCAAGCCTTCAGCCTAGGCACTGCAAACAATAGAATACAAGCTCTGGCTATTGTGCGTAAACCCTGAGTTTACACGCAAAAAAGCACTTCCCAGTGAGGTGTTTAGTTTTGCAAAAATGAGAACAAAACCACATAAGCGTTGATAATTTTTGCAGAACTGTGTTTAGAAATGGGACTTTGAACAGAGTCTTACATGTATTTTAGAGTAGTTAATATTGTGCATGTATTTTTTTGTTAACATTGTTAAGAGAATCATTGTAAACAAGATAGTGTACAGAAGATATGATATCAAGAAATCATTATGAGATAAGAAATAAAGTAAGTTGTTTTGGAATAAAACAATCTTGTGTCCTTTGTGTTTATTCTTTATTATACAGTGAAACCCCTTTATAACAAGGTCCTTGGGATCATGAAAAATACCTTGCTATATCAGGTTCCTCACTTAATCAGGGTAAAAAACCAAAGAACTATAAAGAGCTGGGACTAATAAAATCACATTGTTATAACAGGTATCTCGCTATATCCAACCTCTCTATAACAAGTTTTCACTGTACTGTATATGCTGAAATTTCGGCTGGGGTTTTATTTTTCGCAAATTTTGCAACAATGAATTTGCCAAAATATTCACTCATTGCAATGGCCACAGACTTGTGTACAGTAAGCTTTCAAAACGTGAGAATAACAACTAGCTAATGTGTAAAAGGGTCTGAAATCCAGTGAATTCGTTCAATTTTATGTACGCTAAAGTAGCCACTCAATCTTCGCCACCTCTTCTCCTTCATATCCCTATCTGTTTTCCCCTTTCCTACATCTTCCTCTCTTTCCTTTTACATCTCTTCCACTTTCTCTCTCTTTTATTTCTCTCTCCCTCTCTCTACTCCATCTCCCACTCTCCCATCTCTCTCCCTCCACCTCTCTCCTTCCACCTCTCTTCTATCTCTCTCCCTCCACATCTATCTTCAATCTCTCTCCCTCCATCTTTCTCCCTCCACATCTCTCTCTCTCTCCATCTCTCTCCTTCCACCTCTCATATCTCTCTCCCTCCACATCTCTCTTCTATCTCTCTCCCTCCATCTTTCTCCCTACACCTCTCTCTTCTATCTCTCTGCCTCCACCTCTCTCTTCTATCTCTCTGCCTTCACCGCTGTCTTCTATCTTTCACCCTCCACCTCTCTCTTCTATCTCTCTGCCTTCACCGCTGTCTTCTATCTTTCACCCTCCACCTCTCTCTTCTATCTCTCTCCCTTCACCGCTGTCTTCTATCTTTCACCCTCCACCTCTCTCTTCTATCTCTCTCCCTCCACCTCTCTCTTCTATCTCTCTTCCTCCACATCTCTCTCCCTCTATCGCTCTCTCTTCTATCTCTCTCCCTCTCTCTCTCTTCTATCTTTCTCCCTCCACCTTCTCCCATCTCTCTCCTTCTATCTCTCTCCCTCCACATCTCTCTTTTATCTCTCTCCATCCACCTCTCTCCCTCCATCTTTCTCCCTCCACCTCTCTCCTATCCTACTCCCTCCACATCTCTCTTTTATCTCTCTCCATCCACCTCTCTCCCTCCATCTTTCTCCCTCCACCTCTCTCCTATCCTACTCCCTCCACATCTCTCTTTTATCTCTCTCCCTCCATCTCTCTTCTATCTCTCTCTCTCTCTTGACCTCTCCTCAACCTCTCTCTCTCTCTCTCTCCCTCCATATCCCTCTCTTGTGTGTGTGTGTGTGTCTCTCTCTCTCTCCCCAACTCTCTTTCCCATACCGGTACCTCTCTCTCCATCTCTCTCCCTTGACCTCTGTCTCACTCTCTGTCTTTCTCTTTCCCTCTCCTCTCCCTCTCTCCCTCTCTACCTTACCCACTCCTCATTGCTCTCATACTGTCTGTAGTTTTGGTCATTCTTCCTTGTCCTACTCTCCATTTCCCTTTTCTCCTGCTTTCTCCGTTCATTTCACTTGTGACACCTTATTCCATAGATGCAGCGTTGTCGAAACGCCTCATGTTGAAAAGAGTCACAAGTATATCAGCAAAATTTGAGTACCAAAAACCACCCACCATTTCAAGACAGTTAAAATACCCAACTCTTTGGGCCGTAGTTCGATAGAGAGGTGTAACTTTACCCAGGTCTATCAAAGTCATTGTCATTTAGATCACTGGTTTCAATTTTGAATAAACCGGGGCTAAATGACAAGAGCTTATTCTGGAGATTAAGTTAAATCTCGCTAGGACCTGTAGTGTGCATTTACAATGAAAAGCAGAACACAACAACAGTATTCGTATACAAAATTTGTCACTTTTTATTCATTTCCTTGGAACAACATTATAAACAAGGAGAGTGATCATTTTCATCAAAAATTCCCCAGGAAGAAGTCTTGATTTCTACAAAAGTTAATTTGATGGCACTTTTTTGTGTAAAATCTTATTTAATCCCTGCCACTTTATAACGGGAATAGTTTGGAAATGTCAATATGTGGCAGTGAATCTTGTGACCTTTGAACATTTAATTTTGAAAGTAAGAAAAGAACAATTTTGAGCAATAGAATTACTTTCTGTTCAGTGACAGGTGTAAAGCATTATAAATGCAAGCCTTACATATAGTATTCTCAAAATTGTACATGTATTTAAGCAATTTGGAAGATTTTCTAATGCTAAAATAAGCAGCACCTAAAAAGAAATATCGTTAAAAAAAGTGAATAGAAAATAGGTGGTAGATTAATGCATACAACTGAGTAATGCCAAAAATAAATCGTTGGGGGACTTGAATAAATCAATAGTTTTCAAACATAATGAGTAATGCTTCAAACAAATATATTAATATTTTAGTGACCCGTTGTTAATAAACATGATATGCAGCACACTGAATATAATAAACTAAATGAAACATAAATAAAACAGACATAACCAAATTTGTACACATATCCGGCATTGATAACTACATGTATCTTTGCAATGTACACGTAGCATAATTTGAACAGTACAGTACTTCTTAAGTTTGTAAACCTATGCACTGAGTTCTTTCTTTAAAAATTAAAAATTGTCAAACTCCATTCCAAAAATGTCCTTTATGGTCTAAATTTAGACAGGAATGCTGCCTTGTATGCTGCCATAAAAATTATAAATCTGAAAATCTAAAATTTGAACACAAAATGAACTACCAGCATGGTTTTATAGTCTTCAATATAGCATTCGAAGGAATTTTTTACTAAGCATTTTGATGCAAAGTGTTAAAAATAATATTTCGCTATATAACACAATCACACAAAATATTAATCATCACACAATAAATTATAAATAAAACTCCACACTTTCACATAATACACAAATATAATAGCTGAGTCATAAAATTATACATTGTACATGAATGATATAGAGATGATGCAATGAATGCCATACAAATAGTTTCATATTATGCATCTCATATATATACTGATATTAAACTCATCATATATATGAATATTGTTTGTACATTATAGTTTTGGATTACCTGTATATAAGTAGCAGTGTCTTCAGCAATTTTTGGTCATAAGTTTAAGAAAGGGTAAAAATAGGTGCTAAAAATACAAAAATTAATTGTTTTAAAAATTGTGTAATTAAAAAATTGCAAATATTTGTCCATTATTGGATAGAATAAGAGGTTAGAAATTTTGAATTGCAAAATTTATTTCCCAATTAATAATTATCATGTTTATTCAAATCTGAACTAATTTTTACATACACCACCAAACTATTTTTTCTGTACATAGAAATTAAGGTGGAAAAATATTCATCAAACATAATTGAAAAGGAAGTGAATAGATTGGAATTATTCCTTTGGGATCCATTTTTCTATCAAAATTGTAAAAATTTGCTTCTTCAAGCCTTAATGGTATAAACCACAGGCTAATTATTGCACCACTTCATGCTAACATATACAAACTCCATCTTCCAAATTATATGAAAATTCTCTCATCATTACACACACATGTATATACAAAATTCCAATTCTCTTGCAGGAGAAAATCTTTCTGAAATTCATTTCAACATCACATACTACACTTTCTATTATACAAAGGTTGACATATAAAAAGACCTCATAAAAATCACAAATATCAAACTGCATGCAATCTGTATATGACCAGCAAATACTACATAAATAACATTTACAAATAATTCTACAATTCTCCAAATTGTTGAAAATTAAAAAATGTCCATTACAAAAATATATGTCCCTTGTGTGCGGTTGGATTAAAATTCCTTGAGTTGAATTTTGACCGTTAACAGCTGCGGTTTGGTTGCAATTTCTCATAAAAAGTGAAAGTTTCTGGTGAAAACAGTTTTATGCTACTGGGAAGCCTGTATATTCTTTGTTCATCTAGAATGCTAAAAAATATTGATCTGATATGATGGCGTTGTCAATTGCAAAACATATGACTGGATATCCCATGAAAGCCGAAAAGGTGTTTTTTCCAATGTGGTCCAATGGTATTTCCAACGGTTATCTACCTAACAGGGTACTGCTACAAATTTGCAATCAATTGCAAGTCGTAGTTAATCAGCACACATCAATCAAAATCATTTTAAAGCGTGTTTTGTAAAAAGTGCAGACCATATATGAAAATATGCATATTAATTTCAAACTGATTTGCAGATGATTTGCAATTGATGGCAAGTTTCGAACTACACCCCTTTTAGTCAATGATAATGGAAAGATGTCTCGCAAGACAGCACCTAGAAAAAAAGCCACAGTTATTGATGGAATAATATATTGATTCAAATCCTTGTCCAGAGTATCATGAAGCATTCGAAATACATAACTGATAGTCATATCTCTCAAAGCAGAAACTAATAGTCCTAACCAATTTGATTGGGTAAATTTGATTGGGTTGTTTCAGTAAATTCTAAATTAATACTTTTTAACCTTTTATCATACTTTTAATTTTCCATATTTCAATTGCATTACTCTATCGTTACTTCCTTTTAATCACGCACTATTTTTCTTTCCAAGATCCAATATCCTTTCATTTCGATATTGACACTTTAAATCTTGATTAATTTCATTTCTTTTCAAGATAGTATCCAACCGATATTTCATTAACAGATTGATACTTTGAATCTTCCTTTAATTTTCATTTCATTTCATTTTCATTTGATATCATTCTTTTCAAGATAGTATCCAACCAATATTTCATTTTATGATTGATACTTTGAATCTTGTTTTATTATATTCATTTCCAAAATATTTTAAATCTTGCTTTTCATTTTTTGTTTCCGATAGGTTCAATCATTATTTAATTTGATTGATATTAAGAATATTGTTTCTGTTATACTTGTAGATTTCATATTGCTCCTATGTTATTAAATTTTGAATTAGTATCCAATCATTTTTGTTGATTTTTTCTTCAATTTTTAGATTGAAACTTTGCATCAAGTTTTATTCAATTTCTTTCTAGTCAAGATAGTATCCAATATAATTTCATTACTACATTGATACTTTGATCTTTGATCTATTTTTTATTGATACTTTGAATCTTGTTTCCATTAAAATTGGAAATTGCAATTTGCTTCTATTTCATTAGGTTTTCAAGATATCATCCAATCGTTTATCAATTTTTAGAAGTCAAATTCTATTTAAATTCTTTCTATTCAAGAGAGTATCGAACCATTATTTCATTTAATGATTTATACTTTGAATCTTGTTTTTATTATTATTTTCAAGATAGTATCCAATATCATTTCATTACTATATTGATACTTCGAATCTTGCTTTTCTTTTTTTTCATTTCAAGATAGCATCCAATCTTACTTAATTTCGAATGATACTTTGAATCTTGTTTCCATTGAAATTGGAAATTGTAATTTGCTTCTATTTCATTAGGTTTCGAGATATCATCCAATCGTTTCTCAATTTTTAAAAGTCAAATTCTAATTAAATTCTTTCTATTCAAGAGAGTATCCAACCAATATTTCATTTTATGATTGATACTTTGAATCTTGTTTTATTATTATCATTTTCAAGATAGTATCCAATATCATTTCATTACTATATTGATACTTTGAATCTTGCTTTTCTTTTTTTCATTTCAAGATAGCATCCAATCATTATCTAATTTCTATTGATACTTTGAATCTTGTTTCCATTAAAATTGGAAATTGTAATTTGCTTCTATTTCATTACGTTTCGAGATATCATACAATCGTTTCTCAATTTTTAGAAGTCAAATTCTAATTAAATTCTTTCTATTCAAGATAGTATCCAATATCATTTCATTACTATATTGATACTTTGAATCTTGCTTTTCATTTTTTTCCTTTTCAAGATAGCATCCAATCATTATCTAATTAGGATTGGTATTTTGAATCTTGTTTCCATTAAAATTGGAAATTGTAATTTGCTACTATTTCATTAGGTTTCAAGATATCATCCAATCGTTTCTGAAATTTAAGAAGTCAAATTCTATTTAAATTCTTTCTATTCAAGATAGTATCCAACCAATATTTCATTTTATGATTGATACTTTGAATCTTGTTTTATTATTATTATCATTTTCAAGATAGTATCCAATATCATTTCATTACTATATTGATACTTTGAATCTTGATTCCATTAAAATTGGAAATTGTAAGTTTCAATTTGCTTCTACATGTATTTCATTAGGTTTCAAGATGTCATCCAATCGTTTCTTACTTTTCAGAAGTCAAATTCTATTTAAATTCTTTCTATTCAAGATAGTATCCAACCTATATTTCATTTAATGATTGATAATTTGAATTGTTTTTTTTTTCTTTTCAAGATTGCATCCAATCATTACGGTATTTTATTTTGATTCATAATTTGAATCTTGTTTCCATTAAAAGTGTAAACTTCATTTGTAATACTCATCATTTTTCAAGATAGTATCCAATCGCTATTTCATTTACCAATTGATACTTTGAATCTTGTTTTAAATTCTTTGAATTGCACCCAATAAATGTAGATTTTATTAAAATGCTTTGAAGACTAAACTTTAGCTGGCTTCTACTGATATAGATGCTCTCCAACCATTGAAATTTCTTGAACAATACTTAGAATTTTGCTTTGATGTTTGTTCCACTGAACTTCTGCATTCTTTGAAATCACTGAAATCATTTTGAAATCATAAATTGCAAGCCTTTGGAAGAAGAGATTAAAATAAGTTGAAGGCTCACATGCTCTGGACAGAGGAATTCATAATAATTTGTAGACTATTGTGGTGTTGCGAGACAGTTTAAATTGATTGAAAATGATTAGCAAATCAGTTGCACTTAAAAAGATTTATTCAAAGTGGTGCATAATCTGAGTGTTTCATAATGATGTTATCTTGCGAACAATTGCAACTTTTGAGCAACACCCTCCAAGAGTTTTATCTAAATTTAAATTTGCATCTGGACATATATATTCATGATAATTTATTATATTAGAAGTACATATACAAGCCCTAACTTCATCAAGAAGCAGGGATTTTGGTTTACAAAGTCAATAAGTTAATTCACAATCTAAATCTTTTTCAGACAGTTGAATATTTACTGCTCGGCTTGATGCCTTTTTTCTGCAGCGGTGTCTGTCTAGGGCTACTCCTAGCGCTGCTCGACCCAGTGCTGTTGGCCTTCCCCTGAGCGCCGTAGACCTTCTTCCCATGTGACGCTCTGCGCTGGGCGGACGGGCTCTCCGCACCGTTCGTCGGCGAGCAGCAGTTGCGATGCGCAGAGTGCGCCGATGATGATCGCTGTGCTGCAAGTATCGCCGCGACACGCTTGGGTGAACCACCCGGTGGGGTCGGGATGCGCGTGGTGCTGCCGGAGTTCGGTCCTTTTGGTAGCTGGAGGGCTTTGAAGGATGGCGTTCGCGATGACGGGCTGAGAGAGCGGCTGCGGAAGAGCTGAGCGGGTGGAAGATCCTCGGTCGTCGGGGACGTCGTCTGAGATCGGCTCGTCGCCGGGACGCTCACCCCATTTGACGCTGACGATGTGGTGCTGGTAGTCGTGGTGGCGAGGTTGAGCATAGAGCGTCCTCTCTTGCTGATGGCAGCAAAGGTCTCTTGATGATTGGTTGAGCCTTGGGCTGGGATACTGGCGATGCTTGATGATGAAGTGCTTCGGGAGGGGCCTTGTGAGAGGCTAATGGAGTGACTGCGAGGATGTGTGATGGCGCTGGATGACACATGACGCTGAGGGCTGCAAAAGTTAGAATTAAACACCGATTAGAAATGATTGCCTACCTATAATACTATGTAGAATGTAGAATGTATTATTTTTGTCAAGCGTTTTGGACAATCTATGTAAACAGGACCTATGGATATAATAGATTATTATTATTGAAGCAAAGATAAAACAAAATGTGCTGACAAAAGGTTACAAAATCAAATAGCATGCACCATTCGAATATTTTCTCAGTTTGTTCTACACTCTTCTAAACTCTTTCTCATTTAATAAGAAGATATCCTCTCACTTTGTATTTATGAAAATATGAATAAAATTAATTGCTCTAGATTGTTTATCAAGATAATACAAAAATCATTATTTCTTAATTTTTGGTATGATTAACATATCAATAAGAAAAAAAGATACATGTACATGTATACACACCTTGTGGGGGAAGATGACTTTTTCTTCTGCAAAAAAATGGAGGAAAATGGAAAAGGTCTAATTAATACACGTAACAAATGAACATACATGTATTGTAATTATACATAATATACAGTTGTATTCTTATTACATAATACAGTGCAATTACATATTACAGCCATGTAACTATCTTCAGTCCCATTATATGGTATGAAACTTCACATTGATTATCAATTTTCTTTTTTTATTTTACAAAAATAATATTACATGATTCTTAGAAGCCTTCTTTCCATTCTGTTGAAATGCTCAAGTTCAATGGAAGTTAACAAAATCCTCAAATCCTACAAGGAACATAACAAAGAAAAAACATCCTTTAAAAAACAACATATTCAAATTGCCTTAGTGGTATTTGTTTCTTTTTAAAGCTCAGTCTGGTCATAAAGAATATTGTAGAAGAGTTATTCTTACCCCTGAGCCAGACTGCTTGCCAAAGTTCATATGAGCGTAGAGAAGGACTCCAATGTCTTTGTGACCCGCCTCCATGGCGATGGAGAAAGCTGTGCTTCCATCCTGAAATTCATCAATACAAAATATCATATGATTATTAATGTGTGTTAAAGGATTTAATGTGCACTCCAATGAAGACAGATGGATAATGAATTGACATCATAACTCTATGCATAAAATCTTAGAATTGTAGCTGCTATCAATTGTAATATTTGGAACAAGAGAGATCAATTCCAAAGTTGAATTAAATGAGCAAAATTTTGCTTGGATGATTATCCTAAAGATGTTACCGGTCCTCCCTCTATTTTCCAATTATACTCTATCACCATATCAACCAATTTACTTCCGATATCCACTTATTTATACCATTACTTCATCTTATTAAATATCATTTTGATCTTCCAGTATTTTCTTTTCAATAGGACGTATTTAGCCTAGCAATTGCACTTTTCATTAATTTTTCAATAAGTGCACTTGCTACGATGCTACTAATGCACTTGTAGCCTTAACAAAAGAATAATTTAAATGCTCTCTGCATCATAAAAAAGCACCCCTCCAAAATCTCTACAATAATTGAACAACGTTTTAACAAAATACAAACACTGGTGTATCAAACTTACATTATCTTCAAGGTGTGGGTCGCACTGTGGGTGTGAGAGTAAAACTTTGACGATATCAAGATGGCCATGTTCACTGGCACACATCAGGGCAGTCGAACCGTCCTAGAAAGTATCAATATAAATAATCATAGTTAAAATATCTATTACAGATTATATTCACTTGAATACAGAGTACCTCTTTACGAATACGTTAATCATACTTTCTTTAGAAATGATATATGTCTGTATTTTTGCAAGTGCTAATGAAATATACATTGTGAAAGTTAGACACATATATTCTAATTGTTTTTTTTTCTTTTAATGGAAATACAATGCTCTGAATATCTATCTTATTCAAATATATTTCTTTTCCAAACATACCCAAAAAGAGATTATTTTTTATTGAATAAAAAATATACAGAATCAATCAAATTCCCATGTGTATGACAATCCCAAATTTTCTTTTATTCGTTACAGTATTTCAGAAGCATGGAAATTACTCTTTTAGAAGTAAAATTAATACATATCAATATATTGTTTATAATCTTCATGTGTGCACTACACATACCCATATTGCAAGATCTAGTAGTGGATACATTATTTTTTAAGGGGGCGTAAAGTTTGAGCAGGCCGGCACCCATCCCCCTCCCCTCCCTTAAAGAGCTGACAAGCAAAATTATTCAGTCACCCAAAAGTAGAGGACATGCTTCTGGACACTTTGCCCCCCTGATCCATTCCAGAAATCAAATGGAGTCATTTATTTCATTTAGAAAAAGAATTCTCTTCAGAAAAAAAACTTACCTCATCTCTTGTATTGACATCACTACCAGAAGTCAGGAGAAGTTTCACCATGTCCAGCCTTCCCTTGCTTACTGCCAACATCAGAGCAGTTTGACCAGCCTAAAAATCAAACAAAAAATATCGGAATATATAAAAATTGCAAATATTGGACTACTCAGAGAAAACACTTTGGGGTGTTGTTCAAAAGTTGCAGTTGATAAGAACGCACTAGTAAAAATCCCTGTTTCATACGCATCTTGTCAAAAGTGCAAACAGTGCACGAGTGAAAATGTGTGTTCCGATTTGCGGTTGATTTGCGATCAATTGCAACTTTGGAGAAACACCCTATTTGTTTCATATTAGATACTGCACTGAGATTACCTGTTTAATCAACAACACAGCAATTAAATGCAAGGGGCACATGCCCCATATAGATTTCCTACATCAATACTTTTCTCTTGCTATCAAATTAGAAATCTGCCCTAATTATGGGGCAATATATTCTCCATGTATCCCCCTACCCATGGGCAATTGCCCGGAAAGAAAATGCCCCATCTGTAAGTTATCAGGTTCCCCTATATCCAAATATGAATTAAGAAATATCCCCTATTTATGGCCCATTATGAACTTGTTGCCCCCACAAAAGAAATGCCATCTCCTTTCCCAATCATTAATTTAGAAATCTCTAATCAAATGTAATTATGTACCAAAAATGTACCCTAAAAGGGATGAACCCTCCTTCTAAATCCTCCTCCCTTACTCTACTTTCCCTTTAAAAATCTGATGAAGAGCGGAAAGATGAATTTATCATTCTTATCTACTTGTGGGCATGTTGGTGGTGGCCCATCGAGGATCAATATTCTGATCCCCCCCCTCAAAAAAAATACTTTAGAACTACATGTATAAGGGAGTAGTCAATGTGCCTGACTCGCTCGTTGGTGAACATCCCCTTCCCTGAAAAGCCTCGAGACAACGCTAGCATGCTTCTTATTCTGAATGGGCACCAGTGATGACAACAATTTTTCAACTTTAGTTTAATTTATTAATCAATCCATCTAGAATAGGAATATAATCCAAGGAATATTACAACTTGGTAGTGGTATATCTCGCCCCGGTTTCTAACCCCGCCCCTCCCAACCCTCTCGTGAAAATTTTAAACTATATTACCAATATCAATGTACCTGACTAGCTCGTTGATTAACATCCCCTTCCCTGAAAAGCCTAGAGACAACACTAGCATGTTTCTTATTCTGAATTGGCACCAGTGACGCAAGCATGATGGTGGTATATCCCGCTCGGTTCGGTCTATCTGNGTCTGGCAAACGCCGGTATCGAGGAGCAGAAGGACGATGTCAAAGTTACCGTGGGAGACGGAGTAGTGGAGAGACGTGTTACCCTGTAGAGAAGAGATAAAAACATATTGAGAAAAAAAATTAGCGTTAAAAATGACTCAAGACGATATCTAATGATATAGTGTTTCAAATGAATAGAGCCAGGAATAATAATAATAATAATAATTTACAGCATTTATAACGCGCTTATCACAAATTATGTCCCTAAGCGCGGATGTCCCTAAGCGCGGATACAAGAAAAAAATCTGTTTGATTTTTATTTGTTTGTTGCTGTTTGATGCAAATGTACCCAACTTTAGAATAATATTCTGAAAAATATGTTTAACATCAAAAATTTTAAGCTGGCAACATGATGGAAAGCTTATGAAAAAAACTTGTATCAAAGGACCCACTCTTACATTCTCTTTAATGCGTTTAACATCAACTTTATAAATTGCATTGGCTGATTATACAAAGTTCTAACAACCGATAAGATATGTTATGGCTTAACAGCCTCAGTAAGCTCTCACTCTCTTTCTCTTTCTATCATTACACCTTCTTTTCTCAGATCTCTCTTTTTCTTACATTTTTATCACCTCACACTATCTCCTTATTTGTTGTTGACAACGTATCCCTGTCTCCAATACGTCATGCCCTTGAAGTTTGTTTAAGTTTGTGTGACTCAGCCTGATATCAAATTTCCTGAAGCACACTTGATCGTCCCTGAGAACTCAGGCTTGGTCTAGGACCCAAACAAGAAAGGCCAGGAACTCTTAATCATCACTTTATCACCATCATAAAGTAAACTTTCAATATTATCCCTGAAAACTTGGGAATGATCTAGGACCCAAAAAAGCAAGGCCAGGAACAGCTTATCATAGCATTATCAACCACCATCAAAGGTATGTTTGATTATTCATAGAACCGAGTTTAGTTCTCGGACCCAAGGCCAGGAACTATTTTCCATCAGCTCTATCCCATATATGATTTTATGACAGAGAATATAATTATTTCATATATGGGTTCAGAGTTACATTTTTACAAAATTTACTCCTTTAATCTGATTAAAAAAAGCTTCATTAATATACTTCTTACATTTTCATCATATCTAAATCATAATTTCTGCCTATAGCTCTCACCACAACTCCTCACAATTAATCATTGATCCCATTGTCTCTATTAATTTCTTTCCATCATCTCTAAAGTTTAAATCCCAGTACGTACCTCATCAAATAATAGTGAGTTTATTTCATGTGATTTTATGAGCTCATTGTTTTGAAGGACAACCTTTATTGGCCAATTAGTAACAAATGGATGATAAAAAAATATCATGGATTATTCCAAAGGTGATGCATTTATGTCCTCAAAGGTGTGTAGATGTGATTTGGAGGCACCGTAGTGTAGTGGTCGTGACTCTCGCCTTTCAACTAGAGGGTCGTAGGTTCGAATCCTACCCATGGCATCAATTTCCTTCAGCAAGAAATTCATCCACATTGTGCTGCACTCAACCCAGGTGAGGTGAATGGGTACCTGGCAGGAATATTTATTCTTTGAAATGCCAAGTGCGCCGTGAATGGCTGCCGGGCTAAAGCCAGGGTAATAATAATGTAAAGCGCCTTGAGCACCCAGCAGAGTGGATATGTGCGCTATATAAATTGCATCTATTATTATTATTATTATTATTTATGATCACATTAAAATGAGTAACCTGAGCCAGAATTGCAAGCTTATATATCACAGCCGCTAATTTTGAGTGTATCTATAGGCAAATGTATATATGCTATTTTCTGCTAAATATACTACAAAGATTCCCCAAATCCAAATATAAATCTAAAAATATTCTGTATTTATGGCATTCAAATTCCTTTGAATGGATGATTATTTTATTGTGCCTTTGATGGCATTCTTCATTCTTTTTCATTAGACAGAATATCTCCTTAACAGGCATTTCTCATTGTGTAAAGCTATGGATTAATTTTGCCCTGAATTTGGTAAAGCTGTAAACAGTTTTAAAAATCACTGTTTTCATTGCAAAATACATTGACATATTTCTCAACTTTCTGACAATTTTTCTGGCAATAAACAGAGAAATATTGGAGTGAAAAGGTAATTCATTTTTACAATAACATAACTTAATTGGTTAAAAAAAGATTTCTTGTGAGGTAACTTCATAATATCATGGAGCAAAAGTATAGTATTCTTGTGTTGCCAATTCAAGAAACGAAGAAAAACTGATGAACTAAGCTGAAAAATAATTCGTTTCCTAAACAGATTCAGGTGATTAATCTTGTGCTAACTTAAAAACATGATTGACTCATGGCTGACTACGCTAATCCACATTCATCTATTTTTATCACCTCTAATTTTGGGTTTCTTTCTTCTTCTTTTGATATTTTTTCTTCGATGATTCTCAAGTCAACCTTGACTGTCATTGACTCATCCCAGTCACCTCGGTCGATTCTCGTGGGATTGACGTACGACGGAGCTGGGATTTCAAGAAAGTTGCGTGACATCGAGCGTGTACTTTCTAGGTCGACCCCAAACATTTTCAAAACATTTCCAGCTATGATACAATCATGTGGTTGTGTATCATAGGTCATGAACCCATTGGCTCTGCACATTTTTTTCCTTCATAATTATAAATTTGTTATAACTAAAAGCACATTTTTAGACACAGGCCATCTGTTTCGCCTTGGAAACTACAAATTACTGCAATTATTTTGGTCTAACAATTGTTTTTTTTTTAAATTGATATACTCATCTATAGTTTCTAACATTTTTTT
>BQKZ01003298.1:0-12814 GCA_036244855.1 Temnopleurus reevesii
AAATTTAACAGCATTTTTCCTCAAGCTTCCTAAATACAGATGCACAACATGTGCTGTAAAACTACCGACATCTCAAGCCCCTTCAGCAGGCAACTTAATTTCAAAACAATCCCAAGTGTGCAGAAAATCTCTTATAGGCAATCACTAGTGTATGTGCTAGCTTCTTTTAAGTTTCAGCTAAAGACCCTATTGGGTCTTTCAAACAGCTTCTGTGGATAATAATTTTTACCCCATGAGTGGTAAATGAATAAAAGCAAGCCCTCTTTGTTTTTGCCATCCGAATACATGAAGAAACCACAATAACATCTCTACTCAGATTCCAATGGGATGTCGGTGATATTGTACTAACGACTCTTAACTGACGTCAAACGACATCAAACGATTGAACTGGGCGGAATTTCACGGAGATAAGAAAGACTTTAACGACTGTACACGCGACTGGTACCAGTTTTTGTGCTGAATGAAGGAGAATCTTACGCATATATACTCGACAACGTACTCCAGTCTTTCGTATAGTCGTGCGTAACTTAAAGAACGACTTGGTGAAACAAAGATAATTCCTCGGTGAAACACCGCCCCGGTCTAAACATATGACAAATCAATTCAAAATTTGCAGTCTTGATTAGCTAATAATTGTATTGGTTTATTTACGCTAATGGAGAAAACTTTTCAACATTAAGGGTATCGTTTCAGTGCCCGTTTGACTCGAGCTAGATCTAAACAAAAACACAACCGGTCACGTTTAGTTCTAAAGGTTACGTCACTCAAAAATACTTAGATTTCTTGGATTTTCTTTATGTAACCTGACCTGGGGCGAGCTCTTTATCCGTGCGTGATTGAGAAGGCGGGCGGGAAAGTATCCACCGTCGGAAATTATTGTTCCGCTGACCACCGCCATCGAATATGCTATCCCGTTTACCTGAGAAACAAATTAACAGCTCGTTCTATTTTTCTTGAGGGGTTTAGAGCTCGTATTTTCCGGGCACTCAAGAGTCGCCGGGATGTATTTCATCTCAGTGCTTGATTCCCGACCCCTCAAAATTAATCTCTTTTTAAATGGGGAACATGTATGCCTTGGGAAGGACTTGATGCAATGTGTCGAGACTGACAAGTAATGACGCATTTTGTTCGCAACTATTTGTGTAATAGATTTACAAATATGACAATGGAGATGTTTTTTTGAGCAAAAGTGCAACTTTGACTAACTTACATTCCTCGAAATGATTTGATTTGATTTGATTTGATTTATTTATTTTTCCATTTCAAAATCATTTTCACAATTTGAACAACAAATTATAATCAATATGCAGGAACAAAAAAAAAAACACGATAAAAACTATTTCCGAAAAATTAAGTCGAACGCCAATTCATTGCTCTTTTGTAATGCTATTCAAATCGGAACCGGCTTCTTACTGTTGTGTCCGCACAGTTCAATACACGTCATGCGGCTCTATACACCGACTTTATTTTGCGGAAATAGTTTGTATCTTGTTAAAAGTAATGTTAAATATTTTCAGAACATGCCGAAGTAGGCGAATAATGATAAAATTGTCGGTGCACTTTATGTAGAAATAGGTCACAAAGCAGCGAATATTTGCGAAAGTGTGTCTTCCCTAAATAAAAATTATTTGGAATAACATATTGTTGCTTCAAACAATTTTCCTTTCAACATGTTCAATAACATGGCAAAGTGTAATTTGCTTAAGTTTTCAATTACAGCTACGCCTTTCTGAGGTAAAGTTTTTCGTGATTAAATTCTAGATGACTGATTAAAGGGATTTGAATTATAGTATTAATATATATTCAACATTATTCCAAATCCCTTTCATAAAAATATTGATCATTTTTAATCAAAACTTATATCTAAAACTGAGATAAAGTATTTCTGCAAACATTCCAGACACAAAGGAAACATCTTAAGAAATGGAACAAAGTTAATTGAACCATGATTTGAATTATTGCAGAGGCAGAATCGGCGAAATCCAAGAGTGATTAAAGAAAAAAAATCACAGGTAATTATGTTGTCCTATATCGAAATCCACTTGTTACGAATGTATATTTGGTTTTAGAGGATATAAATCGCATAGATTTACTGGTCCATAAAGACAAAAAACATGCCCTTTTTGGATCCAAGTTCGATATTTCATGAAAAAAAGAGAAACCATTATAGTTTTCTTATATCACCGACAAGGATCATTAAAGAAAATTTATTATTTATCGCTCGTGAGAACGAAGCGAAGCGATTGTGCCTCGTTTGATTCATGCATACAAATTTCGACGCTGTTCTATTTGATTTCAACCATAGAAATGGCAAAGCGAAATTTATCGATTCAAAATGATACCAAATTTCTTCGGGCTTTGCCGTTCAGCATCGAATAAAAATGAAACACGATTCTTGTATTTATGCTTCGTTTCCAGAGAGACTTAGAAATGCAATTTTCGTCACAATCCCAAATGATTGATACAAGAATAATACAAAATATCAATTGAATTCTGGGCAGGGTCTGATTTCCCACAAGTATGATATCATAGATTGGGAACGTGTTGATATCATTAAGGTGGAACAATGATGAGATTCATATGTTGTAGCAAAAAAACATTAATGCAAATTGCACTTGGGAGTAGTTATAAGTAGGGTCATGTTTGACTTCGAATGAATCAAAGAATGCATATGAAATTAATATTTTGTCCTCAAATCAAACGAGGTCATATGGTGAATGGTGAATTGACGATCGGCGTACGCTACTCGGCGTACGCTACCGTCTGATCAGCGTATACTGTGCGTCCAGGAAGCGCTTTTAATTAAAAAAAAAAAATGCTCGGCCTACGCAGATCAAAAACGCAAAAGTGTGAGCCAACCTTCATGAAATGACCTTTTAAAATTTGTGTACATGACGTCGAACCAAAAGAGATTATGCATAGGTCAGTGACAAAAAATAAATTTTTAGATTATGCCAATGGTCCGATTACATCAAATTCGTTTTAAAAAGGAAAATAGACATGTAGCATTATATCTCATTATCTCTCGTTTCGAAGGATGTGAGACTCTTAAGTTTTTTACCTCTATTGAAGTTGCCGGTCAGACTTTTACGCCATTTATACCTTGATGCCTCATAATTAACTCTTTATAAATGTCAATAGTTATAGCTGAAAGTGGTCTGTTTTTCGCCTTGGTCGTCCTACTATATTCCGCCACCCACTTACATTTATAGCTGACTCACACCTTTGAGTTTAAATCCAACGTTGTCCAAAACAAAAATGCGGAGGAACGACGCTAAACTGTACCAGTTAACATAAAGATTTCCAATCAATCGTACGATTGATATCAGTCGCAAGTCTATGGAATATCATGCACTAACGTTTACGATTGATCACAAAAGTGACTGTGTCTCTCATAATGTTACGGGCTCTGGACAATAATGTGTTGCCCTCTGTATTAACAACATGCACATTCAAATTCTCCCCCTTGCGCCCATATTTTTTTGTAAGGAACATTAGCACTCTCTCTGCATGCGCCTTCATACTAACATGCTTTTACCCACCAACATACAACCATTAACAACACATGCATAATTATGCACAGTTAATGAAAACCCCACCCTGTTCCAAATTTCACCGCCCTATACTATGCAAGCAATAATCACATTCGTCGCATGATAAATTGACCTGAGCAAGACGGAACATTTAATTGTCATGAATTTGGTTTCATATAATTACTAAAACGAATATTCAGGCGCATTATAAACATGTCTTTACTTTTGAGTTATTGAGGTGGGGGGCGGTGGAGTTACCTCCGATGTTTTTTTAAGGGCGTGATTGAAGAACAGAGAAAGAAATGTGTTTTAGTAACTATGATTAAACAACCTGGTCGTGTGAGCCGTCAAGTTAAAAACTTCAATGTAAAAACTTCTTTACCTGATTTTTATTTGATTTGAAATAGAATAAATAACATTAAATAAAAATGAAATAAAGAAGTTCGCAATGTGGGACGTCAAGATCATGATCAGTGACGCAAAAATTGCTTTCCGGACTTGGAAGATAAAGTTACCCAGGAAGTGATTTTCGCATCGTGGGTCGCAAACTTAGAGTCCTGGATCTGTTGTTGATCTTTCTTCTTGTTCATGATGTTGATTGAAGGTGTACACAAATCATGACTAAACGGTATCCCCCCCCCCCCCTCTTGGAAAATAGTCTATACCTTGAATTAATAACCGTTATCTATTCCAGCAAGCCAGAGTAACTGTTCAATTTAGTTTTAAATTTGTGTCGTATGTTTACTGTTCGAAAATATACATAATAACGTGTATTCCTTCAGGATTGGTTAATTTAACTGATAGTGTATCAGAGTGTAGGTGTAGCTAGAACACGACATCCATACGAGCTTGTTAACCCTATTGCCCGGCCCGGATCATATGACTAGGTGCAATTGCCTTGATCAAGTTCCTCGTTTAGCACGGCGGAAAAGACTTCAAGGATATATTGCTAAAACTACTCCCCTTCCACCCATATATTGCATGCGTGGGTTTAAATGTGATGAGGAGGTAGTTTGCAGGGCACTTGTTGCGGCATATGATGGCCTCTTCAGCCGGCTAGCCCCAAACCTCCGGGGTAGTAACCGAAGCGCACCCATCCCCTCCCGTGCCCTAGCAGCGACTGCTGTATTAAGAACCGGCTATCGTCAGGGTTACACCCCCTGGGCTTATCCCCATGACATTAATTTCCGTGAAAGCCAACCAGTGACAACTTGCTCGGATTTCTTCATCTACTTGGCAACCTTTTCTAGCAAAATTTGACGCGACAATGGTGTCTTTAACTCAACGTGAGTTTAATCAGTCTATTCTCGGAGCCCCATCATAAACATTTATCTTATTTAAAAAATATCCATCACATCATGGCTGGTATTCTGAAGACGGATTTAACTTAAACCGGAGTCTAAGTATGGAGGTTATTGCAATTCATAGTGCAAATCATCTACACGAATTTTGGAAATGAAGTAAGCCGTTTTGAAAATTGATACGAAGGCCGTACAGTTTTGCATGTCGGGTCGTAAGAGGTGAACTTTTGTCACATTGCTTATCAAATGTAGCTTTTCCCAACTCTCTTCGAGCTATAATAATCATTCAAAACAAAGTACACATTTCGAACATTGACTTCGTTCAGAGTGCATTTTTGACGAAAAAATTTTGTCGAAATTGAATGATCAAATCTTTAAATCGCTTATGCAACGTTGAAAATTGGCTGGGAAAACGTATAGTTTTATAATCACCAAGAACAACCACATGATGGAACGATGTGTGTACTCGTCACAGAAAAATCCCCTTAAAAAAGTTATAGTTTTGCTAAATTTCATTATAAAACTGCTCTTTTAATAATAAGTCATTTCGTATTACAAAAGTTCAACATTAGGGCCGAACTCGGTGGTGTGATTAATTCTCTAACGATTAATTGAATGTCTCTTTAGATTGATTAATGATTATGAATACAGTTGTTTCATACATTGCGTCACGTTCTCTAATGAGTAGATATGAAAAACTATGATAACTATATAATATAGTATCTCCACATCTACCTAAGATCGTTGATCAATATAACCAAATCCGTTCATGTCAGTATATGAAATGATACTGTGGTTTTTAATCATGTTTATTCTGTTCAATAAACTTATCTCTAGAGTATTGGTTCCACTAAAATTTATTCATGACAGCTCTTCCAGAATAGCTATTTCACATCTCCTTTAGATTAAAGCCGCAATTTGGGAATGGGTTTAATAATGAAATGGTAGAAGAATTTTTCTGATTTCATGACACCTGTTAAATCACCTTAATCATCTTTGAAATTGAAATTGAAATTGATTTATTAAACTTCATTGACATAAAAAAAATCAATATTCCGTTTGACAATCAGAGCTAAAAAGGTTAAAATACTTTTCTCTCTCTCTTTATTACAAAAGGCACACAAACAAAAACACATGTCATAATTTCACCATAACCCGACTGAAATGGAATTAGAAGCTGTAGTTCCGAAGAACCTTAAACTTTTGTAAAGGATTGTCAATATGAACATGTAAATGTCGGAAAAGGGTATTAAGACGAATATCAATTAGAAGATTTAATTCTGCTTATTTCCGTAGTATGATTTTAATTAGGTCATATATTTGTAGGTTTCATAGAATATTAATACAATTCGCATTTGCTAATAGAATGTTGGTAGTAAAGTCAAATCACTATTCACCCATACATACCAGCCTGGGTAAATATAGCACATTGTGCAAAACGATTGGCTCTTTAACGCAAAATGACTTTTGGTATCGATTTTTGTGCTTCCTTATGCGGTCCACAAGGTCATAACATGGTGACTAATACATCTCGGCAACCATACCCCGGAAATTAGTTTGAAGGAATGCGGCCTCGCGTCGTTGAAGTGCCTTTATCATGATAAAAATTATGCAAGGCTAATTTGAAGACGATGTACATGAAAGAGATACAGAGATACGGGCTTTCGTTTGATCTCTATTCGTAGACGGCCTTTTGCGTAATTTCGGAGAGCATTCCCTTTAAGACCTGATTAACGCAACGCAATCGTATTTGTTGAATGGACGCTGTTAAGAAAAATAAATGACGACCTTCTGAAACTGCGTTAAAAGATTAAACGTATACAGGTATAGGTCAATTTGTGGAGAGTCGGCGTTTCAGATTATTAGCTACTTTGTGAGCTGAGGTAAAAAATGCTACAATAGTGCAATTTTTGATAGAGAATTAAAGCATGTTCACAATTTGTTTGAATAAAGTCGACACAGGAATGGCTTAATTATCACGAAACAAAAATGACGACATACACCCGCTCTCTTTAACAGCGCACCGCCTCATGTGCAAAATGAATGTAATTTCACACTCCACACACACAATACCACCGGAAGCTCTATTTACTCTATGTGCTGGCGGTCCAATCATCCAACACTCTGCACGAATAATAGTTAATCGGTTAATTTTCAAACTAAAATAAACCCAAACACGCGCCCATATCTTTTCGTAATTTCGTGAAATATAAATCATATTTATGCATGTACAGCAATTTATGAAAACATGAGCTCGTTTCACATCGATTTCTGTGTCCTGGCTATTACTAATCTATACCTTTAAGTAACTTGTCCAGTACACTCAAGCGGTTAAATGTGGACTATAAGTCTAAATATACGGTATAGCTGATGGAAAATGCGTGTCGTATACCGGGAAACTGCGCACCTATATTTCTGTTACTCTGCCCCGGCGGGCGAAAGGGTGTGTCAGTTAAACAATAGTTTTCGCACGTCGTACCTTGATTCAAATTTGTTATTAACTGCATCATATTTAAACATATTGAAATTCTTACACTAAAAGATGCTAAACAATTCTCGATTGTTAGGAATGGAAAAACACTCAGGCCTGCAAAAACCTCCTCAATATACGTTATTTGCTGACTTTTTGGACTGAACGGACGTAAATAATCTTTTAAAATAGGCTATACATTACAGTACAAAATTACATTTAAAAACTCTTTTAATAATGTCACGTGACTTTTCAACGTGTTTCCAAATTATAAAAGCTCAATATGAAAATACATTATAGGATACCATGCAATGGTGTTGTATCTACCATAAATTCAAAGAAATATTCAATTATATCATAATTCTCTTGTTTTTATATGCGATTGAAAAATCGGTTGCCAAGATCTAGAAGATTATGATATTCAACTTATTATTATTTTTTTTTATTATAATTATTTTTTCTGCTGTGGGATGTAACAATAATCAACCCCCATTCGATTATGGATTAGTGGATTTTCCAGCATTTCCTTAAAAGATTGCATACCATATTAAAAAGATTAGGGATAATGATACAAGGGATTAAATTTGTAAAGTTCAAATTTTTAATTGCTTTTATTGAAAATGTTCGTCAGGTAATTAGGCCATCAATCATGACAATTTTGCTTTTATGGCTGTTCACCCCTATCACTAATATATTATGATACCCACGTCAATTTCTATATATAAAAACTTGAGAGAGAAAATAGCTGAATAAATCATTGCTTGACCGCAAAATGTTTATTGCTCTTGAAACTGGAACACTGACCTCAACATATTTTTTAATGAAAATTATTATTTCATGACATGGTGACTTTAAAAGTTCCAAAGAGAAAACCTCTACATTCACCAAATAGGATATCAAAATTTAATAAAATACCAAATCAAATCACAGTGATCTGAGAACATCAAATCTTAAAATCATTACAATGGAAGATTACTGAGCTCTTGCTCCTCATTGAATATTAGGTTTCCGGTGACTTTTTGGAAATGTGGAGGAGTGTTGCGCGGGAAAACGCTAATAAAATTAATATTCCACTCCAGGGCCCCGTAACATAAATATTTCCAATCAATCGTACGATTGAAATCAATCGCAAGTCTATTGGAAAACATGTACTAAAATTTGCGATTGATCGCAAAAGCGACTGTATCTCTTATATGTAACGGGACCAAGCAGGCCTCGACACAAATCACAGTAGCGCACGTAATTCAATGAATACATGTCTTCATCACTAACCAGCCTGCGGACAATTCGGCTATTAATTGCCCGAGTACCCGTTTGACGCTCATGCAGCATCAGCTGTACATGTATATCAGCGAGGATACAATGACGCGATCATTTCGCAGTTATTTAGCTAAATCGCCGGAAATCAGCCATTACTTAGAAAGTGAATTACTCTTGAACCTTTAACACTAATGTGAGACCGTGGTTTAGTTTTCGATCAATCCACCCGTCGTATCACCCAGTCAAATATTGGTCAATGTAAAAGATTATTCACATAAAGTAGTCAAAGAGAGATTCTCCTAAATTAATACAAACATTTTAAGCGTAATTCATGTATTTCAGTTCTAATCAAGCACATGTTTAAGTTCTCATTGGGCACATATAAATCATTAGCGATGAAAATGAAATACAAAATGAATAGTAATGATGATCCGAGTGCAAGTTGGACCTAGAATTAGAGATCAGTTCTTTTTGTTAAGATACTTGAAAAAATGATACACGCCGAATAGCTAAAGTCTAATTTACAATGTGTGTTCACGATCCTCGACAAAGTTATAACAATTGGCTGCTTTTCCCAGTTCGTTATCCCTTTTAAATCAAGATATACAGGATGTTATGAAATTGAAAAATGTTGTGTCATTAGCCTAGATAGCGATGCCATGAAATAAAAGCACCTATAAAATTCATATTCTAAAACTTCGGCAAAGACAAATCTACTAAATGAAGGATTATGTTATCGAACCTACATCATAGGTCAATGATCAAGTCGTGAGAAGCATACAGTTACTTTAAATGTACTGCTTTGCTGAGAGAACGATCTTAGGGTATGTTCTGAAATTAAATGGAACAAACTTATCATAAATTCATGCGATATATTCCATGGTATATGACAAACCAAGCTATGAGTTAAGAAATCCAAATGACGATTTTATTCATGGATGTTCATTTAAAAGATTGCCAATGGCCGAAAATTCATGAATAAAATCGTCTAATGAAGTCTTTTGGTTTTAAATATCTCCGAGAAAAACATTGTTTTATTTAGCAAGGTAAGTGACTCTGCACATGATGTTGATACGGGAAATAAATACTTAAACATGTTAAATGGTCCATTGAAATTGAATGTATGAATAAATAAAGATGTGCATCATTTATGTCCAGATAATCTAAATCTGTAATCAAGTATCAGCAATTTCTTTTCAAATGTTATCAAATTCATACCACTCATTATGCTCATGATGTAAAAGATTATCCTTTATGGGTTATCAGATCAAATTATGAAACTGTTTTATCTGGACTAGGGAGAGATGAATTAAACCACAATAATACATCATTTTCTAAAAAAAATATAGGTCGGTGTTTTGAGGCCTGGTTTAAGATAAATCTAACTCCTGAATACCTGCCATGTTGTATGATTTTAAGTCCGACAATATGGATACACAATTTGCACATTTAAAGGTGCAAACAAGTGCAACACTGCGAGCATATTAATTTTTCATTTCATTCATTTCATTTATTCTGTATCTTTCATTTTTTCCATAACAAAACAAACAGCTGAACATGAATATGTACATTAATACATTTTTTACCAGAAAAAAAAAGAAAATGACTGTTTAACTTTCAAGGTATAAAATTACACTTCAAACAGAGTTTGCAGATTTGCAAGTAAATGAAATGAAAACATGCAGAAAAGGACATGTTGAAAAGCAAGCTTGTATGATACATGTCCTTGGTTACAAAAACATATAGTGCTACAATACTACTTCTCTGCGGCAAATTTGTATTTGGATTAAACATATTTCTTGATGCCATATTGCAATTTTTAGTGACAAAAGTTGAACCACAAAATGTAGGATTTTGCATTCTGCGGCGTGCTCAGTATAGGAGGATTCGAACCCGTGCCTTTGAGGATATGGGACTGCTCTGTTCCATCTTATCATGCCATGCACGCTCTCAGGCATAAACGACGGTGACTTTAGAAGATATCAAACAATTATTACTCCATAACATCTCATCCTTTTAGCACCTTTTTGATCAACGTGCATACAAGATAAGATCTTCACATTTGTGCCTATAATATTTTTTTATTGACCCATCGTAAATAGATTCACCGATGTAACAAGAACGCCAGAAGAAAATTTACACTGTCCGCGAAGGTTAGGTACAAACTTGAAAATATATATCAGCATCAACACAAATTCTCGAGAAAAAAAATCTCGCCCTTCAGCATGGAAATTGAAAACTGAAACACTAACTTTGATAATCGATTGGTTATGGTGTCATCCCGAGTTGCTGAAGAAACTAAACGACGGTTGTAGGCTGAGTCACACATCTGTCTTTATGGGTGACGTATGCGATTCCAATATATTTGATGCTACTAAAAGACGCGGGGAAGACACTTGACTGACGCAGAACACATTCACCTTGCGCACGGCATATATGGAAATACTAGCTTTAGCCAAAATATCGCTCCTGCGCATAGGATCCGTCTAATAATCATCAAATAATGCAATAATAGTGACGGGTTTTTTTTATCAATATGCATAATTTGCAATAGTTTTGTCATCGTACACACTAACAAAAAAGGTCACTTAGGGGATGTTGTTCAAAAATTGCATTTGATCGCAAGTTGCAGTTGATCGAAACGTGCCAAATCAAATCATTGTTTCATGCGCGTCTTGCTATATATATGTGCATACCGTGCGCGAATGAAAATGCGGGTTACAATTTGCAAAGTTGCAGTTGATTTCCAGTTAATTTTGAACAACATCCCCTAAGGGTGCCAACAATCTGCAGCAAAACTCGAAAAGGTGCAACATTGCACCATTTTGGATTTCACGCTCAGCAAAATAAAAAGGTACATGAATTAAACTACCTAGAAGGTGCAATGTTGTATATTTTGACAGTCTCAAGTGGACACTATGTTCAGCTATGGGGTCCCT
The DNA here is from genome assembly GCA_036244855.1 of Temnopleurus reevesii. NCBI lineage: Eukaryota > Metazoa > Echinodermata > Echinoidea > Temnopleuroida > Temnopleuridae > Temnopleurus > Temnopleurus reevesii. The sequence continues at coordinate 11,504 of BQKZ01003298.1, forward strand.
ATTTGATATATCTCTAAATCTGATCACCACTGTTCATGCATGGGAGAGTGGGACGATCGTCTAAGTTCAAACCAGACACTTCAGCATCCTCAAAGACGCGGGTTCGAATCCTCTGAGCACTGCACAGAAGGCAAAATCATACACTCAGTGGTTCGATTTCTCACTAAAAAGGTGCGATATTACACCCCAAAATGTACTCGCAGTGTTACATTGCTTTGCACCTTCACAGGTTAATGTTTCCGAACAGTATGTTACTGCGATAACGCCCTCACCCACAGGGTAAAGCCCTGGTCACATAACACCCCGACTCTTTGTTAATTCACAGTTAACTGCCTCAGAACAACAAGTCGGGGTGAATCGTGTTGCTTCCGGGGTACTATGTGACCGGGGCTTTAGGGCATCATGATGAAATGAAACGGAAACGTACAGAGCAACTCATAAGAAAACTTTGGAATATTTGATTTATAAGGTAATAATAATGAACGGGTTTTATATATAGCGCTTATCAATTCATGAGAATTCCCTAAGCGCTCTACAATTGCAGCATTATTACCCTGGCTTTAGCCCGGCAGCCATCACGCAGCGCACTTTTCAAGGAATAAAATATTTCAACAAGGTACCCATTCAACTCACCTGGGTTGAGTGCAGCATATTGTGGGTGAATTTCTTGCTGAAGGAAATTAACGCCATGGGTAGGACTCGAATCTACGACCCTCTAGTTGAAAGGCGAGAGTCATGACCATTACACCACGGCGATTTTCAACAACAGAATGTGTTAGATGAAACGCAAAAATGCGACTGCACCTTAAGCAGCAGTTAGGAAGAGCTGGAATTGAGCGGCATTACTCCACAGATCCTCAAATTTATTAGATAGACTTCCGAATCAATCCGTGCAGCAGTTTTCTTATATTATTTTCGTTTCACGGCGTGATGGCAGGGGAGTGTGCGTAGCTCAAGTTTCATTCATAGGACGATTGGAAAATAAGCGATGACCCTCGATTTGGTGTATTCCCGCCAGCCGTATTTGTGTTGTTGAGATAACGAAATGTTTTCAAGTGTCTAAACACTTTTAACATGTATTTATGGAGGAGCCGTGAATGGCATGACAAGTATTTGGAATTGTGTATGTATATTTTCCTTTCTTTGATGGTATATTCCTTTTTTTTGACATTCGTTGTCGTTTATTTATCTATTTCTTTCGTTTATGAAAACAATATACCAAAGAAAGTAAAGTATATAAAGTAAGGTAAATTAGTAATGTTATATCACCGAATTATCCCTCTGATCAGACCAACTACATTATCCCCATAT
>BQKZ01003298.1:22485-45699 GCA_036244855.1 Temnopleurus reevesii
GCTCGATGTAGTTTCTGAATCAAATCGATGTAGTTTCTGAATCAAATCTTGGCTGAATTTATGTTATTCTTTGTTTTTCACTTATTCTATCTGCATTAATGTATATCCTTTTGTTATTCTTTGTTTTGCATTTATTCTATCTTCATTTTTGTCTATCCTGCCATCATTCTTTATTTATCGTTTATTCTTTCCTCATTTTCCGTCTATCCTTTTGTAATTCTTTGTTTTTCGTTTATTTTATCCGCATTTTCTGCCTATCCTTATGTTATTCTTTGTTTATCACTTATTCTATCATCATTTTATGTTTATTCCTGTGTTATCCTTTGTTTATTGCTTATTCTATCCTCATTATCTGTCTATCCTCATGTTATTCTTTGTTTATCGCTTATTCTATCTTTATTTTCTGTCTATCCGTATGTTATTCTTTGTTTTTCACTCATTTATCATCATTTTCTGTGTATTCCTATATGTAATTCTTTGTTTATTGCTTATTCTTTCCCCATTTCCGTCTATCCTTTTGTTTCCTTTGTTTTTCATTTATTCTATCCTCATTTTCTGCCTATCCTGCTATTATTCTTTGTTTATCGTTTATTCTTTCCTCATTTTCCGTATATCCTTTTGTTATCCGTTGTTTTTCACTTATTCTATCACCATTTTCTGTTTATTCTTATGTTATTCTTTGTTTATTGCTTATTCTATCTTTATTTTCTATTTATCCTTATGTTATTCCTTGTTTTTCACTTATCCTATCATCATTTTCTGTTTATTCCTATGTTATTCTTTGTTTATTGCTTATTCTATCCTCATTTCCGTCTATCCCTTTGTTATTCTTCACTTTTTGTTTATTCTATCCGCATTAATGTCTATCCTTTTGTTATCCTTTGTTTTTTGTCTATTCTTTCCTCATTTTCTGTCTATCCTGCTCTTATTCTTTGTTTATCGTTTATTCTTTCCTCATTTTCCGTCTATCCTTTTGATATTCTCTGTTTTTCATATGTTCCATCCTCATTTTCTGTCTATCCTTATGTAATTCTTTGTTTATCGCTTATTCTATCTTCATTTTCCGTCTATCATTTTGTTATTCTTTGTTTTTCGTTTATTCTATCCTCATTTTCTGTCTATCCTGCTATTATTCTTTGTTTATCGTTTATTCTTTCCTCATTTTCCGTCTATCATTTTGTTATTCTTCGTTTTTCGTTTATTCTATCAGAATTAATGTATATCCTTTTGTTACCCTTTGTTTTTCATTTATTCTATCCTCGTACACTGTTTCTTTGACAAATTAGTTTGAAATAGTCTAAATATCTTAGTTTAAAAAACATGGATTTTAGTGTACAAGCGTACATAAAACAAATGGTCAAATCGATGGAAGCTATATCATGACGTCACAACCAAATGGGTGCACTCGCTCTAGGAAACGACCCCACGCAATGAACTACGTGGGGGGTAAATCAGAAAATTTCATTTTTCTGACTTTAATGATATTTCTATGAACGGAAATGAATCCCAAAGTGTTATATACACCTCCAGGACCATACTCATATATAATTAGCCTTCATTAACTATCCCAAGTGTATTCCACTTTAAGCAAAATTCTAGCGAGAATGTGTATAATGTCAGTGAACAGGAGTCCATGCTAAATTAATTTCGAGAAAATGTTTGAGACGTTTGAAATGAAAATTTCGAGACATAAAACTTTCTTGACATTGTGTGCATTATGTGAAAGGATATCTGAATATTGAACATAGCACGTAAATACCGTATATGCGCTCTTAAAGCTACATTCGCAAGGCGCGATCTCTAGCCAAATTGAATTTATATCTTGATTTGCTTGATATTTCATAAAGTTGTCGCAGGAATTTGCAGACCGGCCTCCCAGAGTCCTTAATATCATAGACGTGAAGGGCCAATATTTTGTTAATATGGTCGACAGGTTAGTATGTCCTTGGTGAACGGTATAATATGGTTTCAATTTGAATGTCTCTACCAAACCATCACTATGACCTTGAATTTTAAACCATGTAAAATTCATAGCGACATGTAATTGGAATATGAGGGACATCTTTTGTGAACACCTTTTAAAGTTCCCCGGGGGGGGGGGGGGNACTGAATGCACCTACCCTGTTTTTAAAGAAGACTATAATAAATAAATAAATAAATAAAATATCGAATTCGGCTCGGACTCGAACCCATGACCTTCCGATCGTAGGATAGAAACGCCAACCATTAAGTCCCACAAATCCGACCGAGGTGATATCAAAATTATAATAGTTTATTTGGAATAAATGCTTGCACCTCTAGGTGCTCAACTCAAATCACATTTGCAGGAGCTGACTGATTTACGTTTATCGAGTGAATATGTCGTTACAATGCACCTTCGCGCTTTATTTTGCACCATTTGCTCGATTTGTTTTGGGGTAGGACGTTTTTCCCTTATTTATGATAAGGCACGATCCCTTTAATCATGCATCCCGGTATTTCCAGCGTTATCCTAGCGAGAGTAAGACAAATATCAGTGAATTTGGAGTCCATGCTATTTAAAAAAAAATATTTGCAATAACATTTTCTTAACATTGTGTGCATATGTGAAAGGATCTCTGAATACAGAACATAGTAGGCCTACATACATTTCGCATATGCGCTCTAAAAGCGACATTCGCGAGGCGTGATCTCTAGCCAAATTGGATTTATTTCTTGATTTGGTTGATATTTCATAAAGTTGTCGGAGAAAATTTGCAGACCGGCCTCCCGGAGTCCTTAATATCATAAACGTGAGGGCCCAATATTTTGTTAATCATGGTCGACAAGTTAGTACGTCCTTGGTGAACGGTATAATATGGTTTAAATTTGAATATCTCTATACAAAACCATTACTATGACCTTGAATTTCGTCTCGCTTAAACCATGTCATAGCGACATTATAATTGGAATATGAGGCACATCTTTTGTGAACACCTTTTAAAGTAGCCCGGGGGGGGGGGGGCTAGCCCGAACCATTTTTCGGTTTGTTTTTGTTTTATTTTTTACTAAAGCGGACCCCCTGCAAATGAGTAGGGCCCGGGACAGAGCGTCGCCTCCATACATGCCTCTATAAAGGGAGTATGATAATTTCCCATTCTCCCATTAATACGATGAGCAAAGCAAATATCCCCCCCCCCCCCATCCCACCCTCTACCGAAAGACTGCAAAAGGCGTTGGGCATTACGGTCAACCCATCCATCTGTTGGGCAATTTGTCCTTATTTCTTAGTCAAAATTTGTATTGGGTTAATTTATTGTCAACCGCACGAACTGTTGGCGAAGGTCTGAAGGTATTGCTTAATTGCTGGGTGACTTGACAAAGGGTTTTGATTTGATTTGATTTGATTTGATTTGAATTTATTTTTCCACTTTTGTTTACAATAACAAATCATATATGACAATTATAGTACATATCAATCAAGAAATAGTTACACAACATCGAAAGATTGATAAGAATTTGTCAAAAAAAAAGATAACAAAAGTGGGGGAACCTAAATTAAAAGCAAAGCTTGTATTGCTTAAGACCCAGTGTGTAGCATATTTATTAAACATATTGATCAAACTTTGCCCCCCCCCCCCCCCCCCCTTTGGTTTAGTTGACTGTTTACTCAACAATATTTGGAGTGTACAACAAGACTTCATTCCTTTGTTACAGTTAACGTGTCTGACAAAATGTCTAGAGCAAATCGGCTTGAGATCAACCCGATTTGAAACCACTTTGTGACTTTAGTAAGGCGTTATTATCTTCATTGCCTTGGTAATATAGTCATCACGAATGCACTAGGTATCACCAAGTGGAGACCAATTTTCATCAATTTAGGATAAAAGAGACGACCGCTCGTACTCAAGGTCATTTTTGGGTAACACAATCCCAAATCCGTCATGTTTTTAGAAATTTTCGGGAATTTCTTGCTCTCTGCAGGACGGTATTCTTTCCTGAGTTGCAGCTCAAATCCCAACACACGCTCCATCTTTCTCTCCTCTCAATTTCAAACAAAATGTGCGTCTTCTTTGATTCTATTTTAAATCCCCCCTCCCACTTGAATCATTCCGATCCCCCTCCTACTTCACATTCGTCATCTTATTCCTCGTTTTACTCTTTCTCCTTATTATCCATCCCTTCATCTCCCTTAATATATGCCTTCTCTATCTCCGAATGAATTTTCCATATTTCCCCCCCCCTATCTTACTGTGTCTCTTTATCACTTTCATTTGTCCTCATTATAGTTCTAAAAGTATTTTATATGCAATTTGTCATACAATTATCTATTACAATTATTTGCTACTTTCTTCTTTTTTTTTCTTCCTATTTTGTCAAATACACCTGAGGGAGGGAAAAGATTCTCTCAATAGGATACAGTATATGATCTTACTTATCGAAGAATACTGCTATGATCAGGAAGAAATAGATGAGATTTAATAACGGGTGTGGTTTTACAATAAAATACTATGACATTCCTTCTGAGGTTCTAATGAAGAACACGTTTCCTCAATTGAAAAATATATTAACGATAAATAGCATAAAAGGAATCATTACTATGAAAAATATTTACAAGAGTCCAGAGATAACACAATTAAATTGAAAATCAAGTAAATATATTTCATATATAGTTTCCAAACGTATTGCATTTCTCTTAAAGCTATGGCAGGTTTGCAATGGTTTTTCACATTTGCCATGGGCACGTTGATATGGCTAAAGTAAATCGTACTTCAATTTATCAGTTTGGACAAAAATGTCACCGATAGGATGACAAAAAATGTGTCTGAAAATGTCGTAATGATATCATTACCTATCACATAGAAGTACAATTCATTGTGTACAATCTGATCACGAGGACACCGGTGCAAGTAAAGGTCGACTCACACCTTTGCATATTTAGCCTTCGTCGGCCCAGCGTTTTTGAAAACTAAACACGCCCTATGGACGCACAAATACGGAGGTCATACGGTGGACTGACGTTTTTCGTACGGTCCTTGAGCGCAAGCCGAACGTCAGTCTACCGTCGGATCAGCGTATACTGTGCGCACGGGGAGCGTCTTTAATTGTCAAAAACGCCGGGCTGACGCAGACTAAAACCGCGAAGGTGTGAATCGGGCTTAATACGAGCAAACACGCCTGAAGGTATCGCTTTTTGGCGGTTTCCCCGGGTTTGATTCGGTCTCTTTTTCTTTTATGATGCGTTTTCTTTGTGTGCTGATGGCGGTAAAGGCGAACAGTCGGGTTAACCTCCAGCTAAATCCAATAAGATTGCGAGAGAAAAAAATAATGCAAAATTCATGACGTGTAGGAACGAGGGTTCGCTATCGTCATCACGGATAAGTTGGGCTGATTGGAAAACACATTTGGAGAAACAGAAGCGATAGGTTGGGTATATGAACCTTGACAATATTGCAATAGTATACTCGGTGGCTAATTAATGTATATACCTAGATATGATACAATAGATCCAGTGACTGTATTGTTGTGGTACTATTGAAAAAAAAAACATGTTATCTTAGCCAAGTTACCTCATATTGAGTTAGCCTATTTTCAAATAAACCGAGCTTTTCTTTCATATGAGTGAATAGATGACTTTTTGATACGCGCTCGACAAACTGAAATAATAAATCAACATTTAAAACGTCTGACGGATGCCAACCTCGTCAAAAATAATATATTTGAATCTATTGTATATAACCATTCGAGTGCTGAAACGAAATTTTTTACAGTCTACATTTACAATTTGTGAAAGTCGTCATTCCTCCAACATTTCAAAATGTTAATTTCACATTTGCGTTTTTAGAATATAAGTTTTGGAACCAATTTCTAATGAATAACGTTGTCACAGTGTTTTTTTGCCACATATGCGGTATTTTATTAATAATTTGCTTGCGCTGACCTAATCCACCCGTTGGGTACTCAAGGTGCTCACATTTCGATTGGCTAAATACAATTCAATAGATTTGTTGTTTATATTCATTTTTTAATAATTCATTAATTAATCCATACATAATCCGCATAATATTACATGTTCCATTACATGAAAACAAGCATATAGCATATTCATTTTAATAGTTACACCCAGAAATGTCTGAAATAACAGTTTGACGCATTCGAGACCATCGGCCTAATCCATCCCCAGTGACTGAATGTCCATCGCATATAGATACATCAAGGTTAAAAACACCAATTAACCCTCTGCATCGAGAACAGATAGATTGAACCTTTGCCTGACAATGGATAACGCATCATGAATGATTACAAGCCCCGTCTCAAGAGGCTAGATTGTGCGCTGATCTATTCTAGAAGTGATTGAATAATTGATAGCTCGGAAATATTTAAGGAAAATGCCACCAGCTATTTGTGATTTGAGGGTATGAGGAGCTGCGGAATCTCCAAGGTTAAAACATTAATCATAAGGGGAGAAAGTGGCATTATAATAATATTCAATGTGCGAAAGTTATCCCTAACATTCGTTTAAGACTAAACAAAAATGAGAAAAAGAACGATAGGAGGGAGCCAATTATTTTTCTTCTTCTGTTTCCACCTCCTCCTCCTTTTTACGTACTTTTTCGTCTCCTTCCTCATCCTCTTCTTCTCCTTTTTTTTTCTTGCAACGTCTCCTAATTCTTTTTCTGCTTCTACATTTTCATAGTTTGCTTTTCTCCTTCTCTTTTTTTTTCATCTATTTTCCTTCTACTTTTTCTTCCACCTTCTCTTCATCGAATTCTGCTGCTTCACCTCCTTTTTCCTCATCTTAACATTCTTTTTCTTCATCTTCTCCACATCACTATTTTACTCATTCAATACTGCTTTTTATCCTACAATACCACCCCCTTCTTCCAATCATTTTAACGCCTTTCTAATTTCGCGTTAGAAATTCAGGAAAGTCGTATGTTTGACAGTGCCCTTGGCCTTGCCAATTAAATGCCGACTCACACCTTTGCGTTTTTAGCCTGCGTCAGCCCAGCGTTTTTGGCAATTTAAAACACTCCCTGGACGCACAGCTTGTGACGATCAGACGGTGGACTGACGTTCGGCTTGCGCTTAAGGAGCGTACACCGAACATCAGTCCTCCATATGACTTTGTGCGTCCAGGGAGCGTTTTTAATTTTCAAAAACGCTAAGCCGACGCAAGCTAAATAAAAGCAAAGGTATGAGTAGGCCGTAACATGTTGTCAGGAGACTTGTTTGAGAGGAAGTAATGTCATCAAGCATCAGGTGAAATTGAAGACTTGTTCTGACACTTCATGAAACAAAACTCTTCATTGAGAGTTTTATTAAACGAGATGTTTGAATATTCTGACATTTCCAACGGCGATTAATTGCTGGAAGATATAATAACGGAGTTGTTCATGAATTGATTTTGAGAGAGGTATTGCTTGAATACCATTTAATAAATGCAATTAATAATAATAATAATAATAGATGCAATTTATATAGCGCACGTATCTACTCTGCTGAGTGCTCAAGGCGATTTACATTATCATTACCCTGGCTTTAGCCCGGCAGCCATCCGCGGTGCACTTGGCATTTCAAGGAATAAATATTCCTGCCAGGTACCCATTAACCTCACCTGGGTTGAGTGCAGCACAATGTGTATGAATTTCTTGCTGAAGGAAATTGACATTGTAACATTAGCAGCCATTGTAATCAAAGTGTTAAAATGGGTGGAAGCTCTATGGTATTCCTTATTAGAGTTATAAAAAATAATCTATATCATTGTCATTATGATTTAAAAGAGGTTCATCGTGGTGAAGAAAAATTGAAGAGATCTAATCAGTCGTCGTGAGAGAACTGTTTAACTCTCTTCACTTGTCTATGTCATTATTGAATGGTAAAACGAAAAAAGAGAAACATGTTCTTATCAATGAATGTATCTGGACCGTGTTCCATGAATCTTCTTTTCCCAGCCACTATTAGTTGGCATTGACTAAACTCAAAGTAATCTTTGATTTTTATTGAGTGAAAAGCACTTTCTCTGATTGTTGCTATTGATAAATGTCGGGGAATGACTGATTGTTACTGCGACAAACTTTGTGAAACACTCTCCGGATATCCATAAATGTCGTATTGTTGCATGCAAAAGGCTTAAAGGAAAGTGATCGCAGTGAGTTCGGAAAGGGGGCAATGGAGGGGGCAGAGATCGAGAGGGGTGCAAGAGGGACGAGAGAGGGGAATACAGAGGGATAAGATGGATGAAAAGTGTGATAAGAAATATCGAGAAAAAGATAGAGGGAGGGGGGAGAGAGAGAGAGAAAGAGAGAGAGAAAAGGGGGGGGGGAGAAAGATACGATGAAGAATAGAGAGAGAAGGAATAAGGGGTTGAGAGAAAGAGAGGGTGGAAGTAGGAGGGATAACGGGAAAAAAGAGGGGGACAAGATAATGCGAAAAGCAAAAAAGGAAACAATAGAGAGAAAAGAAAACGCTATTGCAATAAACCGAAGGGAGACACTGTATATTATAGTCAGAGGAAAAACAAAAAAAGATGATTTTTTTTTCAAATGTGATTCCAATCAAAGAGAGAAAACTGCTAGTTCTAGTAACAAAGAGATGACATCCAATAATAATTAAGGGAATGCGAATCGGAAATATACGTCAACAAAGTACAATGAGAATGTTTGAGGAAAGATATTTTTACCAACCCCTTGTATAATACAAACGGTTTTTATCCACTTTTCCATGTATTTCGAGAAGTCTGTGAAAGTGGAATATTCCAAATCAGTCTTCGACGAGGTAAGAATCATAAGACATTGACTACTGGAACCGTTTACTTCCTGCACAAGTCCTATCAACATTTAAAAATTCAGCAGTCAACGAGTTAATATCTCTATATCATTATATGTCACTTGGTGCGTGTGCATTAAACAATTTGCCGTGTATTTTTAGAATCAATTTTCTGTTCAAAATGCAATTTACGCTCCTGGAAAAATATGAAGCGATTTGTAGCCATGGATTTTGTACCGAAAGATGAGATAAAGTCGTGTATTCGATCAATGTTGTCAAACCATGTTGCGTTCATGATTAGTTGCAACAGTCGTGATTCAACAGGAAATGTTGCCTGTGATATTGGTAAATTTGCAGAGAAGGTTTAAGATGGTGATTTTGTTGATGGTGATGGTGGTGGTGTTTGTGTAAGAGTGTTGGTGTAGGTAGTGATTGAGGTGACGGGGGTGATGATGGAGGTAGTGGCTATGTTCGTGGTGTTTGTGTTCGAGTGTTTTTGTTGTTGGCGGTGATTGCGGTAGAGGTGACGTTGGCGTTGGAGTTGCGGGGATGGTGTTGGTGGTGGTGTTGGTGATAGTGGTGCTGTAGTGGTAGTGGTGGTTGTTGTGCTTAGTGTAGGTGCTGGTGTTAGAGTAATACAGGTGATGGTCAAGGTGGCGGTGGTCAAGGTGTACATAGTGGTGGTCATAGTCTGATAACTAAATAATGGTGATAATATAGCAGCAACTCTAGTAGTAGTAGTAGTAGTAGTAGTAGTAGTAGTCGTCGTCGTCGTCGTCGTCGTCGTCGTCGTCGTAGTAGTAGTAGTAGTAGTAGAAGTAGTCGTCGTCGTCGTCGTCGTCGTAGTAGTATAGTAGTAGTAGTAGTAGTAGTAGTAGTAGTAGTAGAAGTAGTGAACAAAAGGCTGGTGGAATAACCCCTTTGCAACTTGCTCAAATGTACTTCTTTCCATTCATGATCACCAGTAACTTCATATCTTATGCTGATAGCACTATAAGCAATTGTAGTAGTAGTAGTAGTAGTAGTAGTAGTAGTAGTAGTAGTAGTAGTAGTAGTTAGTAGTAGTAGTAGTAATCATAGTAGCAGAAGCAGCAGTAGTAGTGGTAGTAGTAGTAGTAGTAGTAGTAGTATTACTTGTATTATCATCATTACATCTGTTGTAGTAGTAGTAGTAGTAGTAGTAGTAGTAGTAGTAGTAGTAGTAGTAGTAGTAGTAGTAGTATTAATAGCAGGAGTGGGAGTAGGAGTAGTAGTAGTAGAGTAGTAGTAGAAGTAGTAGTAGTAGTAGTAGTAGTGGTAGTAGTAGTAGTAGGAGCAGTAGTAGTAACAGCAGCAGCAGTAATAGTAGAAGTAATTGTTGTGCAATAGGAAGTAGTGCCTATGCCTTTTCCATTTACCCCTCTTCCTCCAATAACTTCATATCTACTACTGATATCACTCATGAGATAAACGATAACTAGTCGGTCGATCACACTTCCATGTAAATAACCATCGCGTGTGGTGTTCACGGCGATTATTTTGGTGGTATGGAGGTAGGGGTGGTGGTGGTGGTGGTGGTGGTGGTGGTGGTGGTGGTAGTGGTGATGATGGTGGTGGTGGCAGCTGTTGTGGGGACTGTTTTTGTTCTGGTGATGCTGTTGTTGATGATTGTGTTGATGGTATGGGTGTGGTGGTTTTTGGTGCCAGTGATGGTTATAGCGTTGGTGATGGTGGCGGACAATGGTGTGGTAAATGTTGGTTTCGTATTCATCACCTTTAGTTGTTGTTATTGTTGTTGTTGCTGCTGCTGCTGTTGTTGTAATAGAGGTGGTGTTAGTGGTAACTTAGTGATGATGTGATCATGGTACAGTTGTGCACTGGCTGGAAACTCGCGGTAAATTGTGATACGACAGCATCGGGTGAAATTGGCTCTAAAGATATTCTTTCCATTTACGCATCCTTCTCCAATAACTTCATATCTTCTTATAATATCACCCAGAAGGATAACTGTTACTAATGGCGTAGTAATATTTTAACGTAAATTGCCATCGTGCGGGTATATAATGTTTGCGCATAGATTCTCAAAGTAAGCGCATAGCTTTAGCTAACTTTGTTAAGCCTGTGGTCAATGTAGACCCACTCTACAGTCAGCCAGGTGTGTCCCTCATTATTCTGTACACATTGACCATTAAAGCAAAATAAAGATACTGTGTGCGACACAGCAAGAAAAAAATAGATTGTAAAATGCACTGGCAAAGAAAACGAGATCGAATGAAAGAGAAATATAACAAGAAAAAGATCAAAATATTTGCACAAAGTCGTTCATCGATCAATGGACATGGAGCTAAAAAAAAAAAAATGGTTTCGATGTTGGCACTGTCCATTCATTGAGAGGTGTCCAGTATCACGGAATGGAAAGGAGAAAATAATATGTCACGCCAAAAATAAATCCGCGTCTCACCGAGGAAAATAGACACCCGGGCGACCAACGGTGCGTGATATTCGGGAAAATAGTTGTGCAGTTATGTGTAAAAACAAATGTTAGGGAGTTGGCGATTGGGAAGGATGTGATACCAGAAATCTTCATCCGTGGGATTTCAGGCGTGCCAAACGAGAGAAAAGGCGGGAGTGTAATTTGGGTCAACAAGCGCGCTCAAGCGATGCTCATCTCGAGATGATACGTGAGAGAGGGTGTTGGAGATTGATCCTATTCTCCATTATGTGCCCCCTATAGGATATTTATTGAGATCCACCTCTCCCTTCTCACTTCCTTATAGACATTACTACCCAGATTTCTCTGGCTTTGTTTTTGTTTGTTTAGCTGTGACTAAATTAAGGCTCCTTCCACTTAAGCGCATGTATTGTCCAGCCCCGTTACTATTGGTTGAGCATGTTACCACAATACCACTTCATATTTTGCACCACACTATTTGCCTACTCCACAAATTTTATCCTCTTTTTCCTTCTGAAATGCTCCTTCATCACCCTTCCAATCGGTACCTCATCCAGCCCTCCATCTCCTCCTAGTCCTAGTCCTCCTTACACCTTAATTCTTCTCCTTTATCTTCGTCATCTTATTATATTTCTCTTTGTTTCGTTTTTTTATCACCCCCTTCTACCCCTCTCTTCTCTCTATCTCTCTCTCATTTCTTCTTATTTTTCTCCTTCAACATCAGGTATATCCCCTAAAACTAATTAGAAGTAATTACCGTCATGTGATTTTTGCAAAAAATGCGATTCAAATGTGCCCTTTTGGTGGTGAAATGACGCTTTGCTTTCTATTTGAGTATGCATTAGGAAAAAACGATGTACGAGGCGAGTGCTTTTAAAAATAAAAATTCCACTCTCATATGAAGAGAAAGAAAGCTGAGCAAAATGAGGTTATTAATGTTTTAATCGATCAAATAATTTAAGAGGACAAAATTGTCATTACTACAACACTAAACCGCCCCCACACCCGCCAACTTTACAATACTTTATTGTCGGAAATTCCGGCTCTAATGTCTTATTTCAAGCTTTTCTGCTCTCATTATCATACGCGATTGACATTTCAAGACTGTGACATTACATTTCTTTTAGATCAGTCAATTGATATCAAACCATATCATGGTTTTAGATATGGCAATCAATAAATTTAGTAGGTCATTCAAAAGAATGACCCGTTTTCTTTTACTCAATGAAACTATTTTTATGCACGCAACATAAAAGAAACTATGAATGCGATATTTTACGGTAATCAGTTCCGTTTTCGATTTTCTCCATTTCAAAACATATTTAGAAAATCACGTACGACTCTCAGGATTAGGTGCTTATCAGTTTAGAAAAAAATAGATTTAAAAGTCTATAAAAAGACAATTTCATTTATTAAAAAGTATTTCGAGAATAGCAGAATTTCTAAAATACGATATTAAGATTAAAACCAAATTGCAGATATTGGGATAGACAACATGAGTAAACTGATGCATTATATATCCTTTACTCAAAGTTTAACTCTCATTTGCAGTTATATTTTTGTTACGTGTATAATGACGCTACACAGCAAGGAAGAGAGTACAACACTTGACATGGTTGAAATTGTTCATTTTTCAGAAAATTGTAACATTGTTCCTTTTCCTTAGTTTTATGAAATATTTTCAAATCGAGGTAGCTTTTGCGTTCGAACCCACTATATGAGGGGTCACTTCATTCCAAGTCAAACGCTTTACCGACTGAGCTGCTCTTTGGTTTCGATCGATTGGCTGATTTGTAAGACATCAAACATAGACTCCGTATACGATAATGGTGACAGTCCATTTCCAGTGAAAGTATATGTCAAAGTATCCGCTCGTGGGCACCGAAAGTTTTAACGTCCTAATTTCTATCATTCATGCGAGCGGCTACACAGTACAGTTGATAAATCGTCTGACTTCGAATGATGCAATCCTTCATGGCGTGGGTTTGAACCCCATGGTTCCTGCCTTTTTAATACACGTATTTTGTAAATTATTGCATATGAAAAAGGTGAAATATTGCACCTAATAATGTTCACATTGTCTTTAAATGTGCGAAATTACACCCTTTTTTTCTTAGTGTGTAGCGTGACACACAGTGATATATGTCTGACATCATAATGACACACAAGTGAGTATCATTAACTTCAATATTAACTTCTTTAACTACATTATTAACTTCTTTATTGCCGATGCAATATTGTTTTAAACTTGGATTTGTGCACAAACCATTACCCGTTTCATGTAAATATTCTTAACCACTGATTCAAATAAAACTGAAAATGGTGGCCCTAATCATTTAAAGCCACCATTATTCAAGAATCATTATGCGTAAGCACGAACTCTGGCATGAATATTACCCTTGCGGATTCCAGCAGATTACCCCAAATTTAATTCCCCTTTCCACATCAGTTTGTTCTATCAAGCATTCATTTGAGCAACGGCTGATGTTCTTAAAAGTGCACTACTCTTAAGTATGAAATTGAGGTGATTGTCTGCTTGGCCTAAAAATAAGTATGCTAATAAAGCTTGTAAATATTGTAAGTTCGTATGACTTTTATCGCACATATTACCATTTAGTTCCTCCCTCTGTACAATATTATTGCAGTCCCCAAAATGAGATAAGTTTAACAATTCATGTTCATGTATATGGTAATTTTAATTTCCATGGTGCAAGCCATTCATCGATCTCAAAAATTGTGAAATGTCAAATTGAAATTACTTGACAGCGTTATGAGGCTTCCAATATAAATTTTTATAATATTTGTAGAAAGTTTTTGTCTAATATCCAATCAAAATTTGATATTCTTAATAGGAGGAAAATATTGTCGAAATGAAAATAAAAGTGAACGTAATTTATCTTGTTATTTGGATACCTTTCCATTACAGATCTATATTTCTTTCAAACAATGTGTGGAGTACCATTTAAATTGACTTTATTATACTGTTGAAAATATCAAAATAATTCGTAAAGGTTATACTTTTTGTAAAAAGTAGGTAACATAATTGTACACGCAATTACCGGTTTGAAAATTGACCAACAAAATGTGTATTTTTTACCAGTTGTAGAAAATGTCAACCAACAAATAACTTTAAAATATTGGTGGGGCAAACCTTAGAAATTAATTGTAAAAGTATTTTGCATAGTATTGGGTCAACTTTTACCCAACTACATAAGAATGAGCACATTAATGATGACAATGGAAGCACTCTAGTCATAAAACTATCCCATTCCCGCTGCGACCTCAACAGTCTGATTTCGCACTTATGAATTTACAGCCTCAGATTTGTGTTTGGAAAGTGCATAATTCTCATAATAACCCCAAGACACCAATCAATGTTTGTAGAGTACCATCTCTAACAGGGATGGGGAATATAGTCAGAGGCATAATTAGGTCGCGAGTAAAAATAGGTGAGGAATAAAATGAGGAATCATAGATTGATGAATGAGAACGCTACATTTTTGCTCATATTGACTGGTTTCTTTTACGAATGTGTTGCAAAACATTTACTAACGGCATTTGTATGCCTAATATGCGTGCTATAGAGCGAGATAAAAAGAACAACGTAAATAAGAAAGAACTTTAGAATGACAGGAAATCTCATGTCAACGGAGTCAACGGATTTCTTTTTTATTTGTAAGACGCATTCAGTTGAAATTCAAAGTAGTTTCCATGGCAACAATATAGGACNCTGGCAGGAATATCTATTCCTTGAAATGCCAAGTGCGCCGCGGATGGCTGCCGGGCTAAAGCCAGGGTAGTGTAAAGCGCCTTGAGCACTCAGCAGAGTGGAAACTTGCGCTATATACATTGCATCTATTATTATTACTATTATTATTATAATTATATAATTATAAAGCAAATACCCGCATTATGCATCCCTTACTCAAAGTTTAACTCTCAGTTAACTTTCAGTTATATTTGTGTTATGTGTACAATAAATCTACACAGGTAGGAAGAGGGTACAACACTTGAAATTGTTAATTTTTCAGAAAAGTGTAACATTGTTCCTTTTCCTGAATGCGCAATATTTACAAAATGTTTTAAAATTGAGGCAGCTTTTGAGTTCGAACCCACTCCATGAGAGATAACTTCATTCCAAGTCAAACGCTTTACCGACTGAGATCCTCGTTGCTTTCGATCGATTGGCTGATTTGTAAGACATCAAACATAGACTTCGTATATACGATGATGGTGACAACTCATTTCCTGTGAAAATATGTCAAAGTATCCGCTCGTGGATAACGACAATTCTCATGTCCTAATTTATATCGCTCAATGAGAGCGGTTAACAGCTCAGTCGGTAAATCATATGACTTGGAATAAAGCAATCATTCATGGCGCGGGTTAGAACCCCTCAACTTTCAAGTTTGTATAACCACGTATTTTGTAAATGACTGCACCTTTACGAAAAGGTGCACTATTTTACCTAATGATGTTCACAGTGTTTTTAAATGTGCGAAATTACACCTTTTTTTCTTAGTGTGTAACGTGACACACAGTGATATGTCTGACATCATAATGACACACAAGTGAGTATCATTAACTTCATTATTAACTTCATTAACTACATTATGAACTTTTTTTTTATTGCCGATGCAATATTGTTTGAAACTTGGATTTGTGCACAAATCATTAATTCGTCTAATGTTAGTCTTCTTAACCACTGATTCAAATAAAACTGGAAAGGGTGACTCTAATGATTTCAAGCCACCATTATTCAAGAATTATTATGCGTAAGCACGAACTCTGGTATGAATATTTCCCTTGCGGATTCCAGCAGATTACCCCAAATTTAATTTCCCTTTCCACATCAGTTTGTTCTATCAAGCACCCTTTTGAGCAACGGCTTATGTTCTTAAAAGTGCATTACTCTTAAGTCTGAAATTTAGGTGATTGTCTGCTTGGCCTCAAAATAATTATGCTAATAAACCTTCTAAATATTATAATTTTGTACGATTTTTATCGCACATACTACCATTTAGTCCCACCCTCTGTACAATAGCATTGCAGTCCCCAAAATGAGATAAGTTTAACAATTCATGTTCATGTATATGGTAATTTTAATTTCCATGGTGCAAGCCATTCATCGATCTCAAAAATTGTGAAATGTCAAATTGAAATTACTTGACAGCGTTATGAGGCTTCCAATATAAATTTTTATAATATTTGTAGAAAGTTTTTGTCTAATATCCAATCAAAATTTGATATTCTTAATAGGAGGAAAATATTGTCGAAATGAAAATAAAAGTGAACGTAATTTATCTTGTTATTTGGATACCTTTCCATTACAGATCTATATTTCTTTCAAACAATGTGTGGAGTACCATTTAAATTGACTTTATTATACTGTTGAAAATATCAAAATAATTCGTAAAGGTTATACTTTTTGTAAAAAGTAGGTAACATAATTGTACACGCAATTACCGGTTTGAAAATTGACCAACAAAATGTGTATTTTTTACCAGTTGTAGAAAATGTCAACCAACAAATAACTTTAAAATATTGGTGGGGCAAACCTTAGAAATTAATTGTAAAAGTATTTTGCATAGTATTGGGTCAACTTTTACCCAACTACATAAGAATGAGCACATTAATGATGACAATGGAAGCACTCTAGTCATAAAACTATCCCATTCCCGCTGCGACCTCAACAGTCTGATTTCGCACTTATGAATTTACAGCCTCAGATTTGTGTTTGGAAAGTGCATAATTCTCATAATAACCCCAAGACACCAATCAATGTTTGTAGAGTACCATCTCTAACAGGGATGGGGAATATAGTCAGAGGCATAATTAGGTCGCGAGTAAAAATAGGTGAGGAATAAAATGAGGAATCATAGATTGATGAATGAGAACGCTACATTTTTGCTCATATTGACTGGTTTCTTTTACGAATGTGTTGCAAAACATTTACTAACGGCATTTGTATGCCTAATATGCGTGCTATAGAGCGAGATAAAAAGAACAACGTAAATAAGAAAGAACTTTAGAATGACAGGAAATCTCATGTCATCGGAGTCAACGGATTTCTTTTTTATTTGTAAGACGCATTCAGTTGAAATTCAAAGTAGTTTCCATGGCAACAATATAGGACACTTTACCCAACCGGTTAATTGGTATTGCGTATACGCGTTCGACAAGCGTTATGTACTTATAACGATGCGTAGCCATAGAGAGCTAAAGCCAGGGTAATAAATGCAAAGCGCCTTGAGCACTCAGCAATGAGAATGGATACGTGCGCTATATAAATTGCATATATTATTATTATTATATTATTATTTTCACCGAAATTTCGGTGGCATTGCTGAAAATAAAAATTCAAATTTTCTTTAATTTTACAGTAATATAAAATATAGAGATGACCGTTAATGGTTTGACGATTTTTGAGACATTTCATATCAGATTACTATAATTTTGTTTGTAATTTCACACACTGCCGATCGTCGAATGGAACTGATTCACAATACCATCACCTTACTTATATTTTCATTGAAAAGTGATCTTTTATAGAGTACATATGCATTTCAACGTGATGCAATTTAGATTGGTGCTATGTCGGGATTTTTTTTTCAATTTCCATACTGTCACTTTTTGAAAACACGGAGGATTTATAGTATTAATAACCATGCAGGTAAATCAAATAAGAATTTTCGTTCGTGACTCTCACGCTGTAACAAGATGTCCTATACCAGGGGTCTTTAACATAAAATAAGTTTGCAATCAATCGCAAACTTTAGTACATAATTTTCCGTAGGCTTACGATTGATAGCAACATTTAATGTTACGGGGTCCAGATACAACAATGGTCAACGTGGTCAAGCACTTTGCATAATTTCTTTTCTTTCTTTCATTTTACTTTTTGAAAATTATGTTGGTGATTCGGGAGACGACACAACGCCTCCGCCCGGCTTCACCACCGGGGCACCCTCTCTCCCACCGCACACGTCATTCACGGGACCCTCGTCACGCATGAACGCTTCTTCTAAATGTCAAGTTCCTAATCATTTCCAAATCGTCGCGACATGATTCAACAGACAGACGAGATGACATCCTCTAATAACACTTTTTCTCCTTCTTCGAGTGTCATCGTCGATTTTAATCCGCCCGATAGCGGTTTGGAGGAGGACGTCCTCGTGATGGGAGGTCGATTGACCCACAATCTCAAACGATATTTGAAAAAAAAGACGGGGGAACTAAAATGTCAAACATCTGATGATGACATTTAAATGGATATGATATTTGTTTGATAATAATTGATAGTACTAATAACGTTCATTCTGTTTGTTAAACGATCGCTAGTAAATGAATGACTGAATTATTTGTCAAATTTTGTAATTAATTGTTTGTTGCATTTATTTTCTGCTATATGCACTTTGAAAGATCCTTATAAAGCCCCTATAAATGTTATTATAACTAGAAGTATTATTATCATTATTATTATTATATATCATTATTATTATTATTATTACTATTATTATTATTATTATTATTATCATTATTATTATTAATCTTAACAGAGCTTCATTGTTACTTAAATGGCGATTTCCGAATTGTCACAATTTTGCAAAAGAGAGTAAAATTACGGCTCAAAAATCCGAAAACATTTTTCCATCTCATTCCACGTATCTTTTTCTGAATTAATTAATGATCATTTCCTTTACTCATTTGGTTGTTAATTCATAGAATGTTATTTCCCCCTTTACGCTAACTGCATGATGCATATCAAGTTGTATTGTGGAATGCTATTGTTTCAACTCATTCCATTAGATTAGCTGTTGGATAAAGTTTTTTTTCTAATGTTACGTTCCAATGCAGACAAAATGTTTCTTTCGGCAGGCGTCTTATTATCATTCCACCGACCACGAACGGAAATAAATCCTCTATTTTATTAAACCACACTGATTCATCAATGATCGGTCAATAAACGTTATCATCCTCCATGTAATTTAATCAAGGTAACGGATAAATCGTAGCACATCATACTAGCTAATTATACATACATAACATACAATTGGATACACTTGTATGGTGTGTTTTATTTGTGTGTATTAGATCAGTTTTGGAAAGTTCACATATTTTTAACTGCTTTGTGAGCTGCGGTAGACATATGACCATTATCCATTTTTTTCAGTAGCAAAATAGAGCAGGTTTGTTGTTTGTTTGAATAAAAGCCACACAGCAATGGCTGAATTATTGCAAAATAAAGATAGCGCTGTGCGTTGGCTTCCTTAACCAGCGACATGCCTTACATGCAACATGAAGGCGAATTCATACTCCACACATGCAGACATGTGGGGGAAATTTGTGATATTTCTTTGCTTTACATGTAATAACATAGCTGTACTATCCTCATGGGGAAATACATCATTATAATAGGCTTATCATTTTCCAACCCTATTCAAATACACACTTCATATTTTAGAGGTTAATTTAGGTCTGTGACAAAGAATTAAAAGCTATTTACAGTCACCATCTTAACATTTATTCTCTGTTTAATATTTCATACTCACACGTGTATTTTATGTGCTTTTTATGCACGTACTTTTATTAAGGCCGACTAACACCTTTGATTTTTAGCCTGCGTCGGCCCAGCGTTTTTTTTTTTTTAATTAACGCTCCCTGAACGCTCCCTGAACAAATACACGGATCAGACGTTGGTCATAGGATTGACGTTCGTCTTGCGCTCAAGGAGCGTACTCTAAGCGTCAGTGCACCGTATAACCTGCGTCTTTATGCATCCAAAGACACTGGGCCGACGCAGGGTAAAATCGCAAACGTGTGAGTCTGCCTTTAGCGCACAGATCGCTGGAGAACTGGCGTTCGGCCAGCGTTCAACGAAGTGTTAGCCGCGATGTAGCTCATATTCTTTTCTCATTCAAATATATGGGTTGATAGCCAATCTACAATGACTAGATACCTTTGCTAGTCCATGCTATTAAATTATGTTCAGCAAATCGATCTTAAGAATCAGCTGCAACGCAATTTTTCTCGGTCTGTTCTGACAATGCGTATCTAAAGTTATCATCAAGGTAAAGCTTAAAATATAGTTTTCGGGTTCGGAACCTGGTCAGACTTGGTGGCGTTTTTTACAAAGTTTGTCACCAGCGACAAGAAGCAATTTTCCGACAATTACAATAGACACAGTCAGCGATGGCTCCTTTCATCCAATCAAACTCCAAGGATTTCATTGGATTAGTCAGCGCTGACTTATTGTCGCTGGAGACATGTTTCATGAAACACCCTGCTGGTCACGTCTTTTGGATGGTGACGCTGACGGTTTGTCTCATATATTGGGGGTTATATTCACATTTTAAAGGGACAGTCAAGGCAATTTTTCACAAAAATGTATTATACTGATTAATATCAAAGAATGTTTTCATTCCATTGCCACCAAAAGGAGTTTTTGAAGATTTTTTTGTAACTTTGAACCTCAATTTTGTGGTGGCATTTTTTGCTCTATAAACAGTTCTCGCCTTATTGGAGTCCCAATATGGTCAGTGGCCTTTGTCGTCATAGATGCTGTCCACTACGCATGTGTAAACTTTCTCCATGACAACTCTTGTGTCAAGTTATTATTTCTTTGATTAATTAGAATATTATTTAAAAAGTTTTGTGCAGTCTTAATTAACAAGACATTTTCAACCAAAAAAAGACAAGCATGTGATCCATTTAAGCGAGTTCTGGTGGCACGCTTCAGAACTGCGACTCTGACCATCATTAGAACGGCTGAAGACCAGTTCACAACTTTGCGTTTTAGCCTGCTTCGGCCCAGCGTTTTAGAAAATTAAAAACGCTCCCTGAGCGCATAGCATACGCTTGTCAGACGGTGGACTGAAACTCGCCAAACGTCAGTCCACCGCAAGACCTCCGTCTTTGTGCGGCAATGGAGCGTTTTTAATTCTCAAAAACGCTTGGTCGACGCAGGCTTAAGACGCAAAGATGTGAGTCGGTCATAAGAACCGAATGCAAAATGCAAAGGCTACTTCAATGTTAAAGCTGAAAAAATATCGCAATTAACGATATTCAATAATCAAAATGCAATCTAAAGAAACTCTAATATAGACTAGAAAACTTACACTGAGACTTCGCTCCTTTAGTGCGAGTGTGAACACTTAACGCATTTACCATGTCAGGGAATTCATTTCTACCAGTTTTGATGTCCACTTGCTAACCAATAAAAGCGGCCGATGGTTTTATTTCAATATTTCATCCAGCGACTGTCTAAAAGTACCATCCATATCGCAATATTATACATTCACAAGACCATTCAAATGAAAAACACTTTGAATATATTTGATATTGTTTAATATGCAGAAGTAATTTTGTCTAAGGCATCTTCAATTTACAATAGCTAAATAGAAATAGATAATTGAAATATAAATACTTACAAGAATATTATCCCTACCGAAACTTGCTTCTCCCGAAACTTTGCCGAAGCCTCTCTCTCTCTCGATTCTCCTTTTCTCTCTCAGTTGATGATATTCTCTTCTTCAACTATCTTGAGGAAATCGATGGTTGAGCAAGAACAAATAAAAAGTAAAGTGGAAAGGAGGCAAGTATCGCTTCTTCCACGATCCAGTATTCTTTGTTTTACGCGCCTGATTCCTTGGTTATAAGTAATATTTCTCAATCCCTGTTCTCCGTTTTCTGATTAATTGGTCGACTTTTAAAGAACCATCGCTCGAGACCGCCACACGTCTTTTAGCTTACACCTGAAATGACCGCGTACCGCGTTTGCTACCAAGATAACGCATCGTCAAAGAATGACGCATTAGCCAATCAAAGGCCGCAATCTTACAATCCATCCATACTCGACGATGTTCGGCCAATCGTATTGACGGATAGAAAGAGCATGTGCCGTGATATCTCGGTGGCGTCTCGTTCATTCATTACTTGTAGCAAAATGTATCGAGGCAGTTGGTAGCAATGTTTTATCGCCTCGCATAGAGGGCAAATCAATCCATTCACATTCGTCTCAAATCAAATATCCTTTGTCCATTAGTAAGCAAGGATTCTATAGAGCACTGCTGTCTCTTAAACGTATACTCGAAGCGTAATGTTATAAATTCTTCCCCTCTCTATTAAAGGATGCGTTTTTCCCGCTTGCAGTGGATCGAAGCATCTCACATCCTTCCCCGTGTAAAACAAAAAAGTTCCACACACCAGTAGAAAGGCATCCTTCAGATTGCCGATACATGTAATGGCACTAAAATACGGAAAGGTGTTAAACAATTTGAATGTTTCACATCTTTCGTGCTTGAAAATCAGATAATTAGTGTCCACTTAAAATCTAGTACGTTCATATTGCACACTATATAGTGAACAGTGAACACTTCACTCCCTATCAGGTTTCAGTATGCAATTACCTGAGATATAAGTGGAAAACATAGCTAAAGCAATATTGGCATATATGTTGTCAATAGAGTACATTATCATATACATATCCAGTCATCAAAGCCAGTATATAACTCTTCCCTTAAATACAAAAAAATATTGTTCACCGTGAAATATCACCTCATACATTGCAGTTATGAATATTAGGGTCTCTTTGTATACAATTTTCATTGTTTTATTTTTACAACGAATTTTCCTTTTTATCCAAATACCATGAAATATTATCCCAAACACTGGAAAATTTAAACATTTTAGGATCTCCTTGTATACAATTTTCACTGTTTCATTTTTAGATTCACTACTCTTTAACGACTTTTCATTTTCATACAAACATTTGAAAATTCAATCTCATATTCATCCTACAAGCTAAGAACATCGTATATATATCATGAATTAATTTTAACCCTACTTTTTTTTCTTTTTCTTGTTTTATAATAATTTGCAATATTTAAAAAATTATCTCTTCACAGATTTTCAAAGTTAAGGTCAAACAATCAGCGCATTATACCCTAATTTCCCGACTAACCAACATCCTACAAAATGATTCTGCTGTGTCTCTGAGATTCATGACTCAAGAAATGAAAGAACAACCGGGGGTTGGATGGGGCTACATTCCTAAC
>BQKZ01003298.1:51359-62863 GCA_036244855.1 Temnopleurus reevesii
AGAGAGAGAGAGAGAGAGAGAGAGAGAGGAAAGGAGGGAGGGATAGAGAGGGAACACTACAAACGATGATGGTGGTGATAATAATAATAATAATAGTAGTAATATATTAGTGATAATATTAGTAGATGATTTAAGCAGTACCTTAATTAAGACTTACCTTTACAATGCCTAATAATACTTATTACTCCAACTCATGCAGCATTCTTTCTACCTTTCTACCTTCAACCCTTCCTCCAACTTTCCTATACCATTCTCTACTGCGCCTTGAGCATCCAGCAAGATGGATTCGGCGCATTATAGATTGCATCTATTATTATTATTATTATCATAGTATTGATTATGATGATAATAATGATTATTATCATAGTGATGGTAATACTGATATTAGTAATAATGCGTAATATTTGCAACGGTCCCTACATGTACGTAAAACTATTATTATCCCCGTTCATTGGAATCCAGCTTCCAAGCATACAATATACGCGCATTTTCTACTCCATTGGGAGCATTCTAGCAGGGCGCCGCATGGCGCCACATGCTGAATTGACAACAACAATGGTCACTTCCAACCTGTCCCCAATCAAACCTTGGTAGAGTGCAGCACATTGTCGGTAGATTTCTTGCTGAACGAATTTAAAACCATTTGGTAGGTTTTGAACCTCGACCCTCGATGGAAGACTGGTAATGGACTAAAGGAAGGAATTGTAGGAGATATTGGGGCGAAAGACAAACGAGGGAAGGTTAGATGGAAATATTTTCTTTCCTTTGGAGAGGGAGGGGGGCATTCTTATTAGATTCTTTTGCAAGCCCTCATTCAAAAACATTATGCATAATTATGTGTCGCTTTTACTTATGCACTTCCCCTTTCGACCGAAGGAAATGTAAATTTTACTCATCTATCCCCAATGGAGGAGTTGACTGATTTTTGTTTCTTGCTATATCTTCTGTAGATTATGATGCATTTGATTTAGAAAATTAAAAGCAGTGATTTCTTTTCTCAGGAAAATGAAGCACATCTCGATTTTCTAGTAAGCTATATACATGTATAAAATGTGGCCATCTGGTATGAACATACAAAAAAAGGTTTGAGTGAAATCGGACAATGAATAAGAAAGTTAGGAATATTTGAAAGATATTTAAGAATCATTCAAACGGTTGCTGCAATCCAATCAAGATTTATTTTGGCCTGGAATCCTCAGTAAAATCCACTCCTATTAAAAAAAATGAAGATTATTTTTCTTCTTCATCACTTTGCAGTAAGATATATGATATCGCATAATCTGTTGCAATTGATTCATTGATTTTATAAAGATGTGGTACCAAAACCCGTAATAATGCAAAGGCTTTATATGGCCTCAGGAGCCTCGAGAAACATTCTGATTTGTTTCCATTGTAGGAATTAAAAGTTAAAGAAAATGTGGATAGCGTCATTCAGAACTTATAGCCATATATTCCCCATCTCTTGAGGTCGCACATAAAACGCAATTACATTACTTCCAATGGGGCAAGAAAACGAGGCGATGTGGCGTGCATAATGGTAATCATTGTGTTTGTCTCAAATCCACGCTTCTGAAGAATGATATCTCTCTTCTGATCGATTTCGACTCCGTGAGAAAAAAAAGGATAACAAGATGACGAGTCTCGTCCCAGTCGCTTCAGTCAGTCCCATTCATAACAAACGGTGTGATTAACAACTGTTATTCCGTCCATGCGTCCGAAAGATAAACGGATCGCCCCCGCGAACAGGCCAGTTTTATTCCTCTTCTTGGATCCGGTAAACGATCACGGTAAGCGTGTACTTAATTCGGGACGTCATCGCCCTCGTAACTTATCTTTTAAGAGCAAGCGAGCATATTCTACTCGTCTTGTTCTGTGTATTTGTCCAACGATGATCACTTCAAGATCGCCCGTTTAACAATCCCTTCGTAACCCCAATGGTGTTGCCATGCGTGATTCATGCTCCTTCAGTGACTTTGCGTGCCAAAATGCAAAGTTTTGCAGACCCGCCATATCACCATCTAAATCTCGAGGCAGATTAAAAAAAAAACCAATCAATTATCTAATATTCGTATTATTAGCTATCTTACCTTAGCATGTTCAAATATTTTACAAAGATCTTTTTAATGAGTACTGCAACCTTAAGGTTGAGGGTGGATATCATAAGACATGGGACTTACAATTAAATAAGATATAATACTTGATATTTCTATCGAATCCATTTTGGTAGCCATTGTAGAATCAGTCTGACTTTATGACTACCCTATTTCAGTGATACCGAGTCCTATTAACATGATTAAATGCAAAAAATGCGGGAAAGTTTACCCCTCTACGACACTTTTCGGCACTTATCGGCCTTTAGTATGCTCACATGTGGTAATCCAACATTGCACTTTTGAATTCAGTTGCAATTTTCTAACCGATGAAGATATAGGCCTGTAGATTACATATTCACTCAATCGAGTGAGTGAACGATTGGTCCATATTTTTCCGTTTTGACCAATCAGAGAGCTGGATTTTCATCGTAAGACTTTCATTCGAGTGAATGCACATTTAAACGGTCGTTACCTCTTTCCATGTTGGGTGGTTATTAGTGAAAGTATATTCGCACTATATAGGGAAAATGAAATCACGGGCAATCCTGAAAAGATTCTAGCTCTCTGATTGGTCAAAATTACTCATTCACTCACAAATCACAGTAATATGTAACGGCGTATTACTCTCTTCAGTGAGTGAATAAGGGGAGCGTTATGGCGTGAAGCGCGCGCCATATTACCATGTGATCGACTATATAGCAAGCGTTCTTTTTCGCACTTTAATCCAAAAGTGACGCATTTAATACGAGTTTACTTTCATTTTGTTCACTTGTACAGCCCTTTCACGATTAAATCACAATAAACGACGCCATTATTGACGTCAAAAGGGCATCGAATTAAGAAAAAAGGAACTCTCAGTCTGGCTCATTATAAACTCCCTTGCACTCGGTTTTTCTTAGCACTACCAATTTGATTTTAAGACCTTGTTCTCCAGTACGTCATAAAAGAAAATAGGTCGTTAATGTCTGAGTTTACGTTCACAAAAGATACGTTCTGAATACGTTTCAAGGAACCCTCAGCATTAGATGCATTTTGGGCAAACCAATGACTGTTTTATTCGTATTTTATTCATTGCCTTGGATATAATTTTTGATGACAGCATAAAAAAGTTCACGAAGTAAATGAAGGTCAGAATTAGGTAGAGAATAAGAAGAAAAGAAGAAGAAGAAGAATAAGAAGAGAAGGAGGAGGAGGAGGAGGAAGAGGAGGAGGAGGAAGAGGAGGAGGAAGTGGAGGTGTCGTGGAGTAGCCGTTCTGACTCTCGCCTTTCAACCAAAGGAACGTCGGTTCGAATCCCATCCATGGTGTTGATTTCCTTCATCAAGAAATTCATCCACACTATGCTGCACTCAACCCAGGTGAAGTGAAGGGGAATTTAATCCAGACATAAATGTGCTTTCAGGAGATGGAAATAAAAGAATGATCAAACTGAAAATTTTAGCAAAATCGGAATTTTAACATTTGAGATTGACACCCATCATGGGTTCCTTCAGTTGGCAACGTAAATGCACAAAATGGCTACAAACATGGAGAACTCTCTGTTTACTTTATACACAGAATTTAACTTTTTTTTTTCTTTTTGTAGAAAAGTAGATACATCTTACTATTATAGTTCAAGTGTGATATTGACATTGATTTTGCTTGCATTTTGGGATGAACTTTTTTGATTCGCAGTCTACTTTTCGTTAGAAAGAACACGATATTAAATTCTTTGTTCAAAGTGAATGGAGAGTTCTCCAAGTTGGCAGCCATTTTATGCCTGTAGGTTGCCAACTAAAGGAGGCTATTAGAGGTGTAAATCAAAACTTTTTTTTTTTTTTAAAGTATAACTTTTGAACTGATCAACCTATTTTGCTCAAATTTTAGTAGTTTGATCACCATTCCCTGAAAGCAAGTCTGGTTGATTCCATTTTATAACCAAAAGAATATTCGTTTACTAATTAAATTCAAATAAAATGCAAATAGGACAAATCATAAATTAGCTATTGTCTAACGTGCTTCGATATGGGTCTCTTATACTTACCTATGTCTTTGGCACTGGTCTCAAGGGGTAAATGAAGTATGTTAGCAGGTCAAACATAACCGAATATGAAATATTAATCTAGAACTACCGTATAACTGATATAGACGATGAGGAAATAATGAATATGATGCCGCTGTCACACATGTTGATAGCATTTGTCTCTTCAAAGTTGAGAACGACATTAAAATCTGTAATAGGTCATAAGTTTGTCAAGCACAAGTTCTGGCACCAATTGTTCTTAAAGTCGTTATTTAACGAACGATAGTGAAGCATCGTCATGCAAGTTCCATGGTCTATTTGCATTCATGGCCAATCGAATCAACTCAATCACATAAAGTTTCCAACAAACAATTTGAAAGAAAAAAATGATAATTGGTATGTTGATTGAGTTCTGAAATATGGCATAATAATAGTCCAACGAATGTCGAAAGATCACCAAAACAGAGTTTCCTGTTTGTTTGGTGTGTGGATTTCTGTCGGTTTTTTTTTTTTTGCACAACGCAACCCAAAGATATGGGTTATGAAATTGAGGTCGCTAGCGTGATGTTGATGTGACTGAGGCTTAACAATGAAAGGAAAATACTGTAATAATAGGAAGAGCGTTTTCTCGCGGGAATATTGTTTTAGAAAGAGATGCGTGCTCGTAGCGTAAATTCAAAACCCCGAACATCACACCTACCAAGCTTCAGAAGAAAAATCATGGTCGTACAAGGCTTCCGTTTGTTCTTCGTTTCCCCACGGAATCTCCTTGGTTTCCCCATTGAGAATTCTAAACGAACGGTTTTCTGAAGAATGCTATGCCCTTGGTTTTCAATGTATGATATTCTTATCTCATTTTGGTCTGATTTTCACCTCATCATTTGCTCTTTCCCAATTGAGTTACCTACACCTGTGGGGCGTTTCATCAAGATTTGTCGCAGCGACAAGGAGTCATTTTCCGACAGTTCCCATAGCAATTGTCAGCGAAAGTGCTTTTCATCCAATCACAATCAAGGAATTAGTCAGCGCTGACTAATTGTCTCTGCGACAAATCTTGATTAAACAACCCCCGGAGCCTGTAACATAAACGATGCAATTAAACTTACGATAAATATTAATCGTAAGTCTATGGCAAAACATGTATCATAAAGAAACGATTATGTTTTGATTAATCGAATCTCTCTCATTTTACCTATACACCCTGAACATACAAGCATGGACTACCAACGACCATTATTCCTTTGAAGTAGGAGATCCACCGAAGGATTTGAAAGAAAAAAAAACCCTCCGACTAGACTGAAATATTACGTAACGAATCTTTTGATAATATTTTCAAAGCCATATAGTATACAGCAACAAACAGGCCAATTAGAAATTTGGTTTGGTTGCTTTGGCAACGATATTACATTTGCATAAAAACCGTCCGTCATTTTTGTTGTTGTTGTTGTCTTTTCGTCTTTTACAATTGACTGAGTTATGATTAGGAAATACGCAAGCATAATCAAATAGATGATCCAATAGCGTGCAAATATTTTGTTACAATGGTAACCGGGTCTATTTTTATGGCAATATTCTTTAAACGCTGTGATTAGATTACCCCCTTCCTTAATTACAGATGTCAAGTAAATTTTCTTTTGAACCAGAACTAGAGTTCAACCCAGCCCATGTAATCTTACTCTTTTTCTTAATATTCGACGATGGTCATTTATATTCATTCGTTTTTTCTTTTTCCATTGCTTGGCTATGTCTGCTATGGGCATAATCATTGCATCCTTTTATTTATCTCTTCCATTTTCCAACACCCTTCTTTCTCTATTCTGACTCTACTCCAAGTTTATAAAAAATATCACTTCTCACATATAAATTTAATGTAGGCTTTTATGCTTTTGCCAAATCATATCCCTTAACAATAGATATGTTTGGAAAATGTGCCCTTTTCCAAAGTATGGTTGGTCATATATAATTTCGAGCCGCTGAAGAAATTATTTGGATGAGATTTTCAATTTCATCTTCAATATCAAGAAATGTATTTTGGTCGCTCTCTTATAATTCCAATCAGACGTAACGAAATGAAATGTGTTTGTCCTGCCGTTCTTTATGATAATGTTTTCGCTCAACTAATTTCACCAAATTACACATGCCGACGCGGAATTGTTATCATTTCCTCCCACAGATTGATTATTGGAATAACTCGCCAATCCTTAAATTCATAAATTGCAACAGTGATAAATGATTTCTTCGGCATCTATACTGGGGAATAGAAATATATATAAACGGGGGTTAAATTTTTCTCCGTGTATTCCAACTTCCTAGAAATAGAAATGATTTATTGGTAATCAGTTTTTATTATCGTTTTCTGTGCCACGAAAATCATATTCTATCAAAACCTCCGGTGCAATTTCCCAACGATGACGTTTTGTTTATTTGGACATAACTTATTTCAACGTGGCAGAAACTGCTATATACATCTGTTTTGTTGCCAATGTGTTGGTATTCCTGGAGAGTTGTCGTACTCTTTCAAGAGTAAATTCCAAAATAATTTATGCCAAGGTCGAAGAGCGTGTGCAATATGATCTCTTTGCATTCTATAAAGAGTGATTTAAATTGCCTCTCAAATATGAAATTCACTTGGATGTGTGTCAATAAATTGCCATTTAATCAAATTTTATTAATTTCATCTATTCAATTTATGTGTTTAAGTTGTGAAATCGTGGAAGAAATTAATTTAGTAAGATATATAATGATAATGAATTGTAATTGTACTTGTACAGGATATGGGTAACACGTTCCATGCCGATAATCTTGTCTTTCTTCGTATATACAACTTCTTCATAAATATTTACACAAGATGAAGTTTTTCCACTCCTTGATGCCGACTCACGCCTTTGCGTCTTTAGGCTGCGTCGTCCCAGCGGTTTTTATAATTAAGAACGCTCCCTGGACGCACAAATGTTCACGGACTTGCTGAAAAGCAGCTTTTAGCTGACAGCAGAATTTTTACCGTAATTAAATAAATGAAATACAATACAACTGTGCAGGTCATACGGTGGACTGGCGTTCGGCGTACGCTCCTCGGCGACAAGTCGAACGACAGTCCACCGTCTGACCTGCGTATACTGTGCGCTCGGGGAGCGTTTTTAATTTTCAATATGCTTGACCAAGACAGGTTAAGAACGCAAAGGTGGGAGTCGGCCTTTAGAATCGTGATTTTTGGCACGTCTGAGATTTGATGACTTTCCAGCGCAAACAACCAACGTCATTGGTCATAATTCACAGTGACCGGATACGCCATTAACACCATTATCCAACTCGCCCAAAGATACTAATTAAACTCGCCACCCCAACACTTCGACCCACCGAACGATGACATGTTACCATTATTCACCACTAATTTTGACTGGCTATATCTCCCGCTTTTAAGCCTGTAAAACCGCCGAACAATCTCGTAAAAAAAGCTCTGTATACGTGTCCTAATGGGTCCTTGGAAGAAGTCTATAATCTCAATTACTCATCCTAGTATCGTATATGTCTCAGAATAGTTTATTGGTGTTGAAAGTAAATTTAAAAGGTGACTCAAACGAACACCACCGGGATTTTTAAATAAATCATTATGTATGGCCTTTATCAAAGAAAAGGTCATTCAATGCGTTACCGACGTCTTATAAATATCAGATTGATAGGTGG
Source organism: Temnopleurus reevesii (assembly GCA_036244855.1). NCBI lineage: Eukaryota > Metazoa > Echinodermata > Echinoidea > Temnopleuroida > Temnopleuridae > Temnopleurus > Temnopleurus reevesii. The sequence continues at coordinate 59,139 of BQKZ01003298.1, forward strand.
ACTGTGATATTTCTTTGTAATTCGGATTGTTTAAATATCGTATTGAGCTCCTAGATTACTTTATGATGTTGATAGGAATAGTTTCTAATTTGTTCATTGGATTTACAGATATATATTCAAATACTCCCCAAAATACCCAATATCGTCATGATCGTCGACAGTTTAAAAAAAATCACTTAATTGGTTATGAAAACAGAAGTAAACAGTTGCTTTTAATGTTATATACTTTTACCTTTCAAGGTAAATCTTTTAACCTTTCTAAACAAAATCATCTTTAGCAAAAGATAAAAAATGCGGTAAATACAAAGTTCGGCTAAATGAGCGCAGACTCCTGGCAATCAAAAGTATCCGGAAATCTGTCAAAAAAGCGACTTGTGTAAGATCATGCGCAAAAGAACAATTTAAATTCCCATCTCCTGATCATAAAGTAAAACAAAAACAATTATCTTCACATTATAATGACTTCGTGAACGTCATTAATAGCTGTTGAGACATTTTAATCAACACTCCTAAGCAATTCATGATGGAAATAAACTATTTTCCGAAGTAAAAGACACTCACGTGCCATAACATGTGATTGCTACTTCATATTTCATTACACATAATGACCATACAAGAATGGAATATTCATATTTCCCTATAATTCGTTTTATCATCCTTATATGTTTTCGAAAAGAGCGGCCATTATGTGGATAAAGGAAGGCAGGGTGTTATCGAAGGACAAGTATTGTGTTAAAAAGTCAACTACCTGTCTTCAATTGGCTAAAAAACAAATCGGAATGTGTCCTTCAATCATTTTGTAGAATTTTCACGTGACATGCAATGCTATTGGTAATTGGTGTACTATTACGATTAATGACCTTAGATGATTCTTTCATCTCATTTGTTAATAGGTTTGCGAAATGAGCGGCAAGTGAGAATGAAGGAGTTCAACGACTGGTGTCCAAGGAACATCTTAGGAAGTCAACTTCTTGTACTGTCTGTATAACGAAAAAAAAAGAGGTCGAAGTATTTCTTAGACTAATATTAATTTTTGATTACTTTTCGATGACATTGAGTACAGATGCTCTGGAAAAGAATGAGCAATGGTTGAAAAAAATTAGATCTAAAAGCAATCGTATTGTAGGAACTACTCCCAAAATCCACAAATAGCATTCCAAGTCCAGACCTTACACACACAAACAAAGGTTTGTCACGTTGATTATTTTAAAGGATTCCAGGCATATTACTACTTTTTCTGGCCAAAAGTGACTAGAATTTGGTTAAAATTACCAGGAGTCTGTTCAGAAATTACTATTTTCACCACAATGTCGCCACTTTCGTCTCGAAAAAGATTAAGTGCCACTGGACCCTATTGCATACAAAGTTGCGTTTAAAATCAAGTCTGAAAATCAAACGTAACTCCATTTTCAACCAATCATGAACGCGCATTTAAGACTTGCGTTTAGTTTTCTAAGTTGCGCTGTGCAATCAAAATGAAAAATAGTTATAGAAACAATCGCCCCTGGTGCCAAAAAAATGATACGCTTCATCAAAGTGGTGTGAGTGCAGTTTTCATTTTAAATCTGTGATTCTTCATAGAACACATTAAGAAATTAGGGAGCATTTCTGCACCATTGGGGTGCAGCCATTTAGGATGCACATGCACATCTCCGCCCTACTAAAATGGTGACGACTGAACCCGTACGAGTGTAAAATTACACCCTAATTTCTTATTGTGAACAATTTTTTTTAAAGGAACCCGTTTTCTCGAGTGTTTGAAATACGTTTTCACCTTATGGTTTAAATGCACACGTATTTCTTTCAAGTATAGGGTAGAACATATACCCCGCGTATCGGTAGATGCCCTGTTATAATCAAGTGTTGCTTCACAAACACAATCATTATAAAACCAATGTCGGAGACTCAAGAAATCTTATCCCAGCAGGCGTTAAATTTTCTATTTTAAGATGACTGAGGAGTGTTAATCAAATTGCTTTACCGCGTATGCCTAGCTAATATTGGTATATCTTACATATTTCATAACGTAATGTCATCTAGTCATGGAGGCAATTCCGCATGGACTTAATGGAGTTGTACGTGCAATGAGATCGATCTACCTGGTACAAGTATACCGAATTTACAGAGTGTGTCAATAAAAACTTTACATTTTTTAAATGTCTTTGGAAGAGCATTGCAAACTATCATTATAAGATTTTTCATAGCTCTATATTAGTTATTCTATAATCATATCTGTCAAGTGCTATTTACACAATCACTGTTCATTCATGTTTGGGTGAACACCATCTGTTTATCAGCATGGTGTCAAAAACGCCTTGCCATAAAATGGGCCTGGATTGATCTAAAAAAACACAATCATTACTCGTATTCAGATAAATTACTCTCTCAGGCATTGATTCATGGGGATTTTATGCTAATTTGCCTGACAGAATTTTGTTTAATTTTATTGATCTTATTCATGTCCCGTTTGCGTAGATTAGAATGGACAATTATATCAGTAACTATCAATATCTGTCATAACATCATTTTATATACATGACTTGCTGATTTGTATTTGGAAAGCAAGNAGAATTTTGTTCAATTTTATTGATCTTTTAGTGATTTCAGGAGTTGTTCTCCCAAAATCACTAATTATAAAAGGAAAGTTTCGTGGGACAGAAAGTTAGGTATGAAGACAAAGAAATAAGAATGTCGACAAACTGAATATCCCTTTTCCTTTCGTTTATTATAAAAATAGATATGTATATATGAATATGATCTGCACACTTGACAATATATGCAATGAAATATATTTAGTTGACAGCAAATACAAGAAATATATAAGAGATGAATAAAACCATAATTATTGCAATAATTAAAGATATAGAGAATAGATTAGAGTTCGCGAGGAGATTGGCGCGGATTAAGAAAGAATATCGGGTTCATCTATACCTGAGTAAATGTCCAGTGAAATATCGTGCACGTTGGCGTTCACCGGGTCATAGAAGGCGTGACGAAGAACTACGATGTCGAAGGATGAGAGGAGAGAGTTCGTAGAGAGACGAGATAGGAGTGTTGGCGAAAAGGGGCTCGACGAAGCGGTGTTCGCGTTCGGAGGCTTGATGAAGACCATTCTTGGACTGAAGAGTCGTGGTCCATGATGTTGACGATGAGATGGATGAAGAGTAGAGAGATGAGAGAGCTCCGATATGGATGAAGAGACGATCGAGAAGATGTGACGAGAAGTGAAGACGACAACATGACGATTTTGCGACTAGTGAGGTGATGTCGTGTGCCTCGTCATGTTGCGAGTTAGAGCCTGACGTCAACATGTTGGCTTGTGTCAATCCCCATCCCCGATCGCCACTCGATTCTCACGCATGTGCTGATGAGAGGTACTGCAGTCGAGTGACAAAACGAAGATGGAGGAAAACGGCAGCGTTTGCCAAGCAGCTATATGAAGAGTCGAGTCAGGAAGCTTAAGATGAAAGTTAGGAGAGAAGGCTTGCTCGATCGTGGTCGGAGAAGATGGAGTACTGATCGAGCTGATGGTGCCCATTGATCAGTATTTGTAGAATCCCATCTTAGCGATGAAGAGGATGATGATGAGGAGGAAGATGAAACATGATGAAGATGGCGACTCGACCCTGCGAGGTAGAGATGTTGCCTCGTTGGTGTTTGTGCGGGGAGTGTATATGATGAGCGAGAAGGAGTGAGAAAGTTGGTGAAAGTGTACACGTTGCAAA
>BQKZ01003299.1:16839-30560 GCA_036244855.1 Temnopleurus reevesii
CCCTGGCTATAACTGCCAAGCAAGCCACTCAAGGGCTCAAGCATTCCAGGGAATACATTTCTGTCAGGTACCTATTTTCACCTGGATAGATAGCAGCGCAGTGTGGATACATTTCTTACTGAAGGAAATCAATGCTATCATTAGGATTCGAACCGCCGACCTCCTTGTTGAAAGGCGAGATTCAGAACTTCTACACGACGACACGCAGTCACGCCAGGCCCCAACACTTTTTTTAAGCTGACAATCTTTGAAGATATATGCCCTGGATATTTTCGATTGATTGAGTTATTGATTAAATGACGCAAACTTAGTTTGCCTCCGACTGGTCCACTTGTTAGACGAAGTGGAAATCCCCTATTGATGTCTGGGCGTATCGATTGTAAGGTGTCTGTTATGCCCACTATGACCGCCCTTCTATACAGCGATCCGAGCTTTGGGACACGCCAAGACGATGTGTTTGTTACGGAGGCTTAAAAGTGCATAAAGATAGAAACCTTATACATATTCTGATGACCTTTATTCAAGACGAGTGTTATGGGAAAATCTGGCGACTAAATTACTAAAACCGCTATGCCAACCTTCGCGATCCGAGGTTTGCGAGCGACGCGCTGAAAAGATGTATATGTTACGGAAGCTTTAAAGTGCACACGGAACAAGACCCTGTGAATTTTCCGATTTGCTTTGTTCAAGACGAAAATAATGGGAGAATGTGGCAACTAGATTGAAAATGACTAGGAAATAGTCAGGTGGGGGAGCCAACTATTAGTCTAGTCAAATTTAACTTGAAACTTTTTCTTGTTGATTTGAACTATATTTCAGTAATTTCTAACTGGAAATTAGTAAAATAATAAATATTTAACCAGTCGGCTCTTAGCTGATTGTAAGGTGTCTGTTATGCCCGCTATGACCGCCCTTCAATACCCCGATCCGAGCTTTGAGACACAACAAGGCGATGTGTTTGTTACGGAGGCTTGGAAGTGTTAAAGGAACGAGACCCTTTGTATTTATATTCCGATGCGCTTTGTACAATATTAAAATTATTGGAAATGTGGCGACTAAAAACTAAAACCGCTATGCCAATTTTCGCGACCCGAGCTTTGCGACACACTGAGCATGCTGAGACGATGTATTTGTTACGGAAGCTTGAATGTGCATATGGAACGAGACCCTATGAATTTTCCAATGCGCTTTGTACAATCCGAAAATAATGGAAGAATGTGGCGACTAAATTGAAAATGACTTTAATATAGTCAGGTAGTCAACTATTAGTCTGGTCATTTTTTTTTTTACTTGAAACTTTTTCTTGTTGATTTGAACTATATTTCAGTCATTTCTAACTGGAAAGTAGTAAAATGATGACTATTTAACCAGTTGGCTAGCCTCTTATTAGGTGATTGTATGGTGTCTGTTATGACCGCTTTGCCCGCCCTTCATTGTGGCCATCCGAGCTGCGAGGCACACTGAGACGATTCATCATGCAGGACCCCTCGTGATACCAACATCTTGTTGAGAGGGCATCCTGCTAAAATATTGATCAATAAATAAATAAATTCATTTGTTACGGAAGCTCAGAAGTGTATAAGGAACGAGACCATACAATCTTCCAAATGTGTTTAAATGATCATTGTGTTGGGTAGATGATACCGAAATGTTGTAAAAGAAAATATTACAGGCATACTCGGATGCGGATCGAATCTACGATCTCTCGTTTTGAATTCGTTTTGATTCGAGCCAGCCACAACCATTGGATCTCGTTGGTCCAGTGCTAAGTCTATAGTCATCAGGAGATCGTGGATTCGATTCCTACATGAGAATGCTTGTGAATGTCTTTCTCACTTTGTATCTCGGCATCGCAATGTCAGCAATGATTATTTGAATTTCCAATTATGGGCACTTTGTTCAAGTCGAGTATTGGACATTGGGTCAAAGCGATTTTTGTACAAGTTTCCTTCTCGACTTGTATACACATAATACAATAAAAGGCGCCTTGGCGAGTTTGTAGAAGTCGAGTTTCATTTCATTTCGTTTCATTTCATTTATTTATTTATTCTGTTTCTTTCATTTTTTTTCATAACAAACAAAACAATTAAATGAACATGAATATATATTAATACATTTTAACCAGAAAAAAAAGAGAAAATGAATGTTTAAGGCATACAATTATACTTAATATAAAGTTTGCAGATTTGCCAAAAAATAAAATGAAAACAGAAAAGGACATGTTGAAAAGCAAGCTTGTATGATACATGTCCTTAGTTACAAAAAATCCAATGCAATGGTTTCTTTACATGTAGTGCTACAATACTATTTTGCGGCAAATTTGTATTAGGATTTAACATAATGAGCACAGATATTGCTTTATATACATGTATAGTATTTCTTCATGCACTTATAAGCTTCCATATTAACTGGGTCAAGATTCGGATCGCGAAAGTGAAATAATGGGCATTCAGACTGAACGAATCACCTCAGATGTAGCCTTACGTAATATTGTCTTTGTAATACTGGTGTGTGACGCACAGGTCACACCTGAAAGCACCTGAATACACGTGTAAACATAACGCATCCTTTCACAAAACACCCAACCGGGAGCTATTTCGTGCGTAGCCAATTGTAACCTGTGCGTCGTGCGCAACAGGTGCTACAGTTAGGAGTCAATCGCCAAGGATTTGCGACGATTTTGAGAAAGCAGGTCTCTATATACAACTTTCACTGAAGGACGAGAGATCTGGGCACGCCTAAATGCCTTGGAAAAGCAGTTCCCAGTCAATTTTCCCAATATAACAACTGAAGTAAATTTGTCGATTCTCAGGCCTAAAAGGACAACGCGTTCCGTGGAAAATGTGTTTGATATTTTCTCTGCCTATGGAGTCCTGTAAAAATGATGATATTCTGACCAATTTGGTACAAATCTTGGGGGTCGTGTACAAACCATATTGGTGAATTCACATGATATTATTTACAGGTAAGTGTTGTTTATTCATTGCATGTAGATCCTATAGTAGTGTTATCGAAGAAAATGGGTAAAAGTATTGTATTTGTACCACCACTATACGTGGCATGATTTTCAGAGCGATCTTATTTTGACCTTTGGATTTTTACTGACATTCATCGTGCAACTTTTATGTGTTTTTTCGTATTGGTTTAATTGCGAGATTGGACCTCATAATGATGAATTTAGATTTAAAGGCGTTTCTCATTCAATTCTGAATATTTACGCCGAAATATCATAGACCCATATATAGGGAAAGTTTGAGCTGTATAGACATGATAGAGCTTACAAAAAGCGACTTTTGTCGACAATTGGACAATTATGACAAACATTTACAAATTCACATATTGACGTATATTATACTGGCTTTTCAACAATAATTTATCGTCACCTATTAGTTACATCATGGCAGTTCAATATATTTGATAACAAACAATTATATTAATGAAAGACTGCAAACTATATATAACTTGGAAGTAAAAGGGAAAAGGTGTTAAAGAGACAGCGAGATATAGAGGGAGGAAGGGAAAGAGAGAGAGAGAAGAGGGGGTGGAGGGAGATTGGACTGAATTCCAGATAGAGAGAGAGAGAGAGGAAGAGAGAGAAAAAAAGAGAGAGAGAGAGAGAGAAAAGGGGATGGATGGAGATAGAAAGAGAGACGGGGAAGATTGGCTAATAACATGTCATGTCCTTGTATACTTTTTTAATCAATATACGCATTGGATATACTTAATTACTTTTAATATCGGATAATCAATTCATTTAATATAGAGCGCTCTGTCATTGAATATTGACGATTCTAATGAGACATTTAGCTATTATGATATGAGAACACTTTAAACGACATCGATTGGAGCTTTAAAGGGCAATCAAAGATAAATAATTCAAATGTACAATAAAAATACAATCTGCGTATAATCAAACCATTCACGAAATACAGACAATAATGGAAAAGGAAATAGATATTTAAGTCAATGACCAAATATCCAGATCAAATACTAGAAGAGAGGTCGTGTTATGTAGTTGGATTTCAGTCACGCACTTTTTATATTATGTAAAGTGGCGAGAAATGTATTTACCTATCAACAATCACATTTCAATGATGAAAATATGCTCCATTGCTTGTTGCTAGGTCGGACGTTTATCATGACTAGCTGCAACTGTGTATACAATTTGCTATTTGGCTTATTTTATGCAGTTGTATGTTGTATTTTATGTTATCAACAGTCGCTTTACTGAAGGTGAATCTGCAAAAATGATATCGATATTGTGATTTTATTATGGTTTGAGCCGTATCTACAATTAGAATCAAACCTAAAGGCTTTAGAAATTACGAAAAGAAATACGGAAATGTACCTGTTCATCACGAAGCAGAGTTTAAAAACTCGTCAATAGGCCTTCTTTTTGGTCAATAACTTCAAGGCGAGAAGGTGACACGTACAAACGAAAATTTGACAGTGTGCATTGCAACCTCGTCTTCGTGCCGCACGCATAAACTTCCGTAATTTTGTAGTAGTTTCTGAAACCTTGAGGTTATGACTTTCACTGTGAACCTAACTTTTGGATTTTGAAGTCTTGTTTGTTGAGTTTCTCTATACTATTCCATACAATTAGAAAATACAATATTCTATTTTTCTTTTATTTGTTTCAGGTAACAAAGTTCTTTGAGAAAATCACTGCTCTATTATTGGAGAAGGAATATTTGAGTTGGCAGGAGGGACAATGAACAACAACTCCTTGCTAAAATGCGAGTAATGTATCAGTGTAAGATACTCCATCTCAAGAAATGGAGCATCAATTTGGCAATCGCATTTGCCTTGTTCACCTTCTTCGGACTGACAAAGAATTACGTGGGTACCATTTACAGGACGCGTGTATCAAGCAACTTCGAGGAAGACAACCCGAAGACAGTGCCGCGAGAAAAGGTCTTTGAGAATGATATTGAAGCATTGTTCAGGCAGCATGAGCCGAAGTTAAGCCGTGAGCAACGAATGGGATCACAGGATGATGCTCTTGCAGAGGAGAACGGTCAAGGAGGTGGTGTGGTCGCGCAGGTTGCGGAGACGGCATCATCAAGCGCATCGTCCCCACCGTTTATCATCATTCTTGCGCAGTGGCGCTTCGGTTCGACGATCGTCGGCGAACTCTTCAACCAGAACCCATACGTCTTCTTCCTCTTTGAGCCTCTCTACCTACTGGATCAGCTTCGGAGGGATGGGAAGCTACCATCCTCGCCATTCGCACCGGAAGTCCATGACTACACGACCAGTGTCCTCCGCGACATTGGTGCCTGCAACCTCACCAAGGACTATATCCAGGTCATGAACTCCTGGGGAGGACTGATCAACAACCGCGCAGTGTGTGAGGCAACAAGGAAAGTAGATTGCAAGTTCCCAAGCCCGGAGATGCTGAACAACCTCTGTGGAACCTACAAAGGGTTGAAAGCTACCAAGGTCATCCGCGCTGACCTTGAAAACATCAAACCCTTGATTACAGAGGATAGAATTAATGTCAAAATCATACATCTGGTGCGGGATCCTAGAGGGGCAACTGCATCACGAATTCACTACTACTTCGAATTCTGGAAAGATCTAGTCGAGCCACACCTCAAGGAGTTCCCGACGCTGGGACGCCTAGCACCGATCGGACTGAACAACGCGTCAATTCGCCTCAAAGACAGTATCCCCACAATGTGCAAGTGGCTCCGGGACACCACCAAGGACATCAACAACCTGCCAGACTGGTTGGAAGGTCGATACTAGCTTCTGCGTTATGAGGACTTTGCGGAAGCACCTCTCAACACCACGGAAGAGCTCTACCGCTTCGTCGGGGTACCTCTCCCAAAGGGCGTCAAGGAATGGGTTAAAACAAATACAGAGGCAAAGCACAGTGCATCGGGGACGTTTGAAGTTCATAAGAACTCTAAGGAGACAGCCCGGAAGTGGCTCTCTGACCTTAGCGAGCTTGAGATCCAACAAGTTGAAGACGAGTGTCTCGATGTTATGGATGATTTAGGTTATGAGCGATATGCTGTCTTGAAGGCATCGAGATGATACTTTCAGTAATAGCTGCTTATTTATTGAGGCTGAGCACCTCAACTCTAGTCACAAATGTTGAATAATAATAACAATAATAATAATAATAATAATGATAATAATAATAATGATACTACTACTAATAATAATGACCGGCTTTCATATAGCGCTCATCACCTATTCATGAGAAGTCCCTTAGCGCTCTACAATTGCAACATGATTACCCTGGCTTTAGTAGTGCAGCTATTGGCGCATGAGCTTGAAGGGTAAATGGAAAAGAAAATAACTATAACTCAAACAAAATCTAAACAAATCCATCAGTGTTTAAATTGAAGGTACAAGACTTCGATGCATTATTACGCAAGTTTCGATTCTATGAACTTGGAAAATGAGTCAAAATAAGTCGAGTTTCGGCATCTTGTCAGCTGCTTGTGGTTGTTTAGTGCTTCATTGGCTTAGTTTACCTAGTTACAAAATGATCTCTGACAATGTAGATGTCATTTTTTGTCTGTATTTGAATTATTGTGCAATACTATAATCGCGGTGTTTTTTTTTTTTTTTGCGTGTTTGCGTGCAAACGCTTTAGTTTGACAGAGATAATAAATTAGTTTGGTCGCACATCCACCTCACTTTCTCACTTTTAAATGCGATTTGTTTTAACAGGGTATATTATTATACCCTCTTTGAAAGATTTTTGACTATTGAATTGTTTAATTCAACATCCATAATTGTTTTTGTTTTTCAGTAATTTAGACGTAAATTGTTTTACAAAAACTTTTCAGCACGGAGATTATTTTGATGTAATTTTGAATCAAACTTTTTAAAAAGTATTATATAACTCACTAATATGTGCAATATTTAGGCCTGTTGTCGCTTATCTCCATCTTCAAATATCTTACTTTGTTCGATGAAGCTCATTCGTCGTCACTTGGTTGCAACGTACAGCGAGGACTGTCACAAATTGCACATTTTACCCTTTCGAGCGTTAGATTGGAAAAGTTGCTGTATATACTAAAGCTTTCAATGAATAATCTATTTTCTTTTCATTCATTCCTAATATTTACTTGATAACCTGTCAATTACATCGTTTGTTCTACAGATAGAATAATTGAAAATGTATCCCTGTGTAATTTTGACATGAGAAGTATAGCATTCTATTAAATATGTTGTGCATGAATAATTTGGGTAGAAGATAGGACTAGAAATTGTGCAAGGGACATGATGGAGTAGTCGTGCCTTTTGCTTTACCATCCCTATTCATTACGTCATTTTCGTCAGCAATAATTTCATCCAAATTGTGCAGCACTCGACACTGGTGGACAAGAGAAGGAAATAGATGGAAGCAATTCCTTTAATGCAGAGATCCGTCAAATAAGGAAACGGAGTTCTGTAGATCGGTTTATTACTCATTTAATGATTGGTTCATGCAAAACTGCACACAAATCTGATTTAAACTGGTGTTAAGTAGCGTACAGATAATAAATAACAAGGTACAACCTATGCAGGATAGGGTATGATATAGTATTTGTTTAGAGTGAGTATATTATTGTGTAGAATAGTTGGGTAATAATATGAGAAATTGCTTAGAAAAACTAACGATAGAAAATGTTATTAATAATAGAATACAATGATTTGTTATGGGAATATTATGCTATTACTTACAAGGTAATATTCGCAATGTACTTTTTTTATATCATGTCCACAATGTTATTTGCAATCATGATTGCGATGAGAGCCAGAATTACATGCAAATGGGGAATCAGTTTCGGGGTTTTTTTTAAGCTGTTCGGTCTGTGTAGATCTAATTCAATTCAGGAATAGGATCAAATAATCCATTAACATGATTAAGATAAAATATAACAATTCTACATTAATTATGACATTCTACATTATTTCTTCTCACTGCAGTAAGCTCTGTAGTGAAGCAAACAATATGACGGCGTAGCAAACCGTTCTCTTTTGTCATTTTAAGTCTCTTTTTTAAAAGAAAAGTCAAGACTCTTTAAATTTGTGATTTTTGTATTGCTATTCACAAGTTCGTTTTAATGGTTGATAAAACTTATCTGATAAAAAATCATACGTACGTCCTACATGTATATAATAATGTTTATATATTGTTCTAAAAACTGGTTTATTTATTATGTTTGAAAAATTATATTACAGATATTTCGAACATTGATCTTCGTTTGGCATGATTCCATACGCTGAATATGTGTATTCATTAATTATACATTTCAAATATTTTATATATCATCTGAATCCAGATATCTGATATAAACATGATCTCTAATATATAAATACACATGTTTTTTGTTATGTATGGCGTATAATCAATAACAATACTTGTCGCATTGACTAGATGATATGGGATATTTCAACAGATGAAGGATTATACAAAGAGGAAGATACTAGTAGATAGAGATAGTGAGAGAGAGATAATGAAAGAGAGAGAGGGGTGGGAAAGACAAAGAGAGAGAGAGAGAGAGAGAGAGAGAGAGAGAGAGAAAAGAGGGCTAGAAACTCTCTAAATCCTAGGATTGAAAAGTCAATCGAATAGATTATAGTCAGGGACCAATCCAAATTGGATTGAAATTTTCAATCTAATAGATTTGAAATTCAAACTTATTTGATTGAAAATTTCAATCGAAATTTGGATTGGTCCCTGACTACAATCTATTAGATTGACTTTCAATCTTAGGAATTTAGAGAGAAGAGCTAGAAAGAAAGAAAGAAAGAAAGAAAGAAAGAGGGAGAGAGAGAGAGAGAGAGAGAGAGAGATAGAGAGATAACAAGATTGATGGAGGATCAAGCAGATGATTGAGACGAGTGAAGTCTTAAAGCACTAAAGCAGTAGATAATTAGTGAAATCGATTTCCGAAGAATTATATTAATAGATCAACAGCCCGTTACGTCATGCCATCTTTTCAAGATTTATATCCTTTTTTTAATCAGTGGATACCGTTGCTACTCTCGTTTGTATATACTGATATCTGGTGTATGCAGCAATGAAATAGTGATGCCAACATTTTCCACTGTTAACTGAGAACACAAGTAATTCTTTAGCATTATTTCTATTATCGCGCCAATTAATCATCTATACATTTGATTTGCAAGCAATACTGTTCAAGAATTCAATGAAAAGTTGCTCGCGATATATCACGAGTGGGTAGGTCCTTTTCAGGACCACTCACATTTCCAAGAAAGATAACTCGTTGTACCGTGAAGCATTATTCTCATGATATATCATTTGGAGTTGATTTAATCCCGTCGATATGATTACCCTGCGAGCAAAATTGTGATAGTACGACTTTGCTTGAGGTTGAATTTGTAAAGAGTTTTGGTGAGTATTTACTTTTCAAATGTCATGTTAGTTCGGCACTTGTTGTTAAGCAGCAAAACGTGATGTCAGGTTTTTCATGAAAGAGGCTGAATTGTTAGTCAGTGAAATGTTTGCCAACACGAATTCGGATATCAAAAAGGTATTGCTGGTACATTAATCGTTTCGTTTTGTTTTTAGAAATATTTTCCATTTCATTTTACTGTGTGCTTNTTGGTTACATTCAATCCCATCACAGATAAACATCAGGTTTATCACGAAGTGGATTTCCAAACCAGTTCTAAGTCCACTTTCGTGACCGCTTGTCCCGTTCAGACATGCCGTTAAACCAGTTTCTGTTAAACTGGCTTCCGTTAATTTAGTGGCTTAAAGTGGCTTATCCCCATATATCCGACAAATAAACAGGTTTATCACCGAGTGGACTCACATACCAGTTTTAAGATCCACTTTCGTGACCGCTTATCCCGTTCAGACCTACTGTAGTTAAGCTAGTTTCTGTTAAACTTGTTTCTAATAAAGCAGTTTAATGCCGTATATCTGAACGGGGTTATTATATCTTTCATCGTTGATATCTTGATGTCTCCAACCCTCCACTGGGATACATTCAATCTCATCACAAATAAACAGGTTTAGCTCGATCTTGTTATGTGCATAGCGATAGGTGATAGGGCAATATCGCAGGGAAGTATGATTGCGAAGACGATGACATACGTCTCAAATGGGGAAGAATGGCGGAGTGTGGAGTAAAAATTATTTCAGTAATAACATCAATATGAATATTAGTCCATGTCGTTTCTTTAATCTCAAACCAACTATTAACACGATACGATCCATTTCCGTAAAATAAAGTGTGTCAAAGGACAGCGGATCCGTACGTCATGACTGTATTGAACTGTGCTGATATAACAATTGCAAGCCGATTGTGATTTAAATAGCAGTAATACGAAGGGGCCTTGAATTGGAGTTCGACTTTATTTTGCGGAAATAGTATTTAGAATCACACGCAATGTGAAATGAAATTGATATATTTATATATATTTGTATATAAATATAGTTTACATTTAATTGTTTCAATTCATCAAAAGAAAAGGGCGGTTCAATTTGCTAAAGACTTCATGGACAAAAGGACGGAATGAACATAGTTTTCCAATTTAAATCCCCGTCAAAAGTTTCATCACAATCCTTGTAATAATATAATAATAATAATAATAATATATGCAATTTATATAGCGCACGTATCCACTCTCATTGCTGAGTGCTCAAGGCGCTTTGCATTTATTACCCTGGCTTTAGCCCGGCAGCCACCAGCGCACATGGCATTTCAAGGAATAAAGATTCCTGCCAGGTACCCATTCATCTCACCTGGGTTGAGTGCAGCACAATGTGGGTAAATTTCTTGCTGCTGTATATATACTTATAAGCAACATTAGTTTACAAAACGGCGCCAACCAAAAGAGAAACGCTAATAGTGGGAGGGATGGGTGTAGCCCTTTTCCGGCTTTGCCCAATAGGAAAACTGAGTTGGGACTATCATATTAAGACCCATTTTGTAAAGACATCACATGTTTTTTTATTACAAATAGTTCACAACAGCTCCAATGTGACATTATCATTTTGTGGTGGCAGTTTACAGTGTATTACAAGATGGTTGGCTAAAAAAAAAAACTTTCTTTTTAAAGCTGACAATCTTTGAAGAACTATGCCCTGGATATTTTCGATTGATTGAGTTATTGATTGAATGACGCAAACTTAGTTTGCCTCCGACTGGTCCTCTTGTTATACGTAGTGTGGAAATCCCCTATTGATGTCTGGGCGTATCGATTGTAATGTGTCTGTTATGCCCACTATGACCGCCCTTCTANATGATTTCTTGATGCTCTTCTATCCCGCTTGGTTACATTCAATCCCATCACAGATAAACATCAAGTTTATCACGAAGTGGATTTCCAAACCAGTTTTGAAGTCCACTTTTGTGACCGCTTGTCTCGTTCAGACCTTCCGTTAAACTGGTTTCCGCTAAGGTAGTTTAACGCCGTATATCTGAAAGGGTGTCTTAGATCTCTCACCATAGGTATCTTGATGTCTCCCGTATCCACCCCTCCGCGTGGATACATTCAATTTCATCACAGTTAAACAGGTTTATTACGAAGTGGATATACAAACTAGTTTTGAAGTCCACTTTTATGACCACTTCTTCCGTTCAGACCTTCTGCAGTTAAGCTAGCTGGTTTCTGTTAAACTGGTTTCCAAGAAGTGGCTTAAGACGCCCATTTCTGAACGGGGTCTTCGCTCTCTCATCATTGGTATCTTGATGTCTACAACCCCTCCCCTGGGATAAATCCAATCTCATCACAAATAAACAGGTTTCTGTCGATCTTGTTATGTGCATAGCGATAGGTGATAGGGCAATATCGCAGGGAAGTATGATTGCGAAGCCGATGACATACGTCTCAAATGGGGTAGAATGGAGGAGGGCAGAGGTATGTTTATATTTGTAGCGTCAATTAGAATTTTCGTTCATATCGTCGCTAAAATCTTAAACGAATTAAATCAAGACGATATTGAGGATTACACGAAGCATGGAATGAAATTGAAGAGCGAATCCTAGAATTATTTTTACAATAATTCATTAAAATGTATTTGTCTCGAATTGCTTTAACATGGCAAAAAGAAAGTACAGAGCACGAACCGAGATAGCCACAAGCTTCATTAACATCCACGTAAATATTTAGAAACAGTCGGATACAAAATGGCGCCAACCAAAAGAGCAAGAGAACAATCTTTCGAATTACACCATGCTTGAAATAATTTGTTTGACATAACATAATGTATATGAAAAAAATGTAATCAGAACAAAATGTTGACTGTATATGTTGATGACGTTCAAATGAATAAATTCCAAATTCCAAACCAGTTTGTTATTTAAACACCGATTCTCTGTTCATTCCAAATGGTAATGTAGTTATATATCCCGGTGAATCAATTTGAAGTTATTGTACACAAAAAAGACAGTGTTTATTAAGGGCGATTGGCCACGTTTTTTTTTTTTTTTTTGGTACAATAACTCTTGATTCATTGCCCTAAAATACAAAAGATGCATAAGGAGAATAAAAATGTATAACAATGAACGTTATCATCAAGTTACCATTTGCTGTTTTGCGAAGATAATTTTATTAACGAAAATAATCACTTCAATTGTCATCCATCCTTTAATTTTCAACACAGTGAACTTTCACAATTCGCTATTTTTCACGCAAAATGGCATCTTTTAACATTTTAACATGCTTCTTTTTGTGCAATAAAAATTCAATTTGGTAACATATAACAAATCTCAAATTCTCTAAGATGATTATAAATATGAATGTTGCCAGTTTAAGGAGAAATATTTTTGACTTAATTGGCTCTAAAATCATTTTTCTTCTACTTCTAGATCTTCTTCTGGATCATATGGAAGATCAGTAGTGTCATGCTTGCCACAGCTGAAAATGAGATATCCAGCCAATTCATTTTTGTTATCATGTATTTGTATTTATATTCTTCATTATGTTTTGTATTTGTATATATTTTGAGTTTCGTTATATTGAATCGGAAAATAAATACCAAAATATCAAGATAGTTCTTCTCCTGAATGGGTTGAAATATTGATAATAATAGTATAGGTCCATTCTTATGGCGCAATTACTATATGCATATATATTCTACGCACATATACCCTGGCTATAACTGCCAAGCAAGCCACTCAAGGGCTCAAGCATTCCAGGGAATACATTTCTGTCAGGTACCTATTTTCACCTGGATAGATAGCAGCGCAGTGTGGATACATTTCTTACTGAAGGAAATCAATGCTATCATTAGGATTCGAACCGCCGACCTCCTTGTTGAAAGGCGAGATTCAGAACTTCTACACGACGACACGCAGTCACGCCAGGCCCCAACACTTTTTTTAAGCTGACAATCTTTGAAGATATATGCCCTGGATATTTTCGATTGATTGAGTTATTGATTAAATGACGCAAACTTAGTTTGCCTCCGACTGGTCCACTTGTTAGACGAAGTGGAAATCCCCTATTGATGTCTGGGCGTATCGATTGTAAGGTGTCTGTTATGCCCACTATGACCGCCCTTCTATACAGCGATCCGAGCTTTGGGACACGCCAAGACGATGTGTTTGTTACGGAGGCTTAAAAGTGCATAAAGATAGAAACCTTATACATTTTCTGATGACCTTTATTCAAGACGAGTGTTATGGGAAAATCTGGCGACTAAATTACTAAAACCGCTATGCCAACCTTCGCGATCCGAGGTTTGCGAGCGACGCGCTGAAAAGATGTATATGTTACGGAAGCTTTAAAGTACA
>BQKZ01003299.1:37869-58852 GCA_036244855.1 Temnopleurus reevesii
AAATAATACATTTTTGAGAAGACAAGCGCATCATGTTCAGGAAC
Source organism: Temnopleurus reevesii (assembly GCA_036244855.1). Classification (NCBI taxonomy): domain Eukaryota; kingdom Metazoa; phylum Echinodermata; class Echinoidea; order Temnopleuroida; family Temnopleuridae; genus Temnopleurus; species Temnopleurus reevesii. The sequence continues at coordinate 37,914 of BQKZ01003299.1, forward strand.
TAATTATTTCAAGGCAAATAGATGGGTCTTCAATAAGGATTTGAAAGTTGTAGTTGTTGGAGCTTCTTTGATGGTTTTTGGAAGTCCGTTCCAGAGACTAGGAGCTGCAGCTGAAAAAGCTCTACCACCATAAAACTGTGTGTTTATTTTTGGTGTCGACAGAAGTGACTGATTACTTGATCGAAGGGTTCGAGATGGGGTGTATTGTTTAAGCAGATCAGCTAAATAAGAGGGATAAGAACCATGCTGTGCTTTGTATGTAATTAACAACATTTTGAACATGATGCGCTTTACAGGAAGCCAGTGTAACTTCTTAAGAGTTTGTGTAATGCTGTGTTGGCGTGATGTGCGAGTGACCAGTCTTGCTGCAGTGTTTTGTATCATTTGTAATCGGTGAAGGTCATTTGCGGGGAGTCCAATGAGTAAGCTGTTACAATTATCTAACCGGCTCGTCACAAACGCATATATATATATATATATACTAGTATGTAAAGGCCGATTCACACATTTGCGTCTTTAGCCTGCGTCAGCCCAGCGTATTTGGGAAATTAAAAACACTCCCTGGATGCACAGTGTACGCGGATTAGACGATAGACTGACGTTCAGCTTGCGCTCAACGAGCGTACGCCGAGCGTCGGTCTACCGTATGGCCTGCGTCTAATTTGTGCGTCCAGAAAGCGTTTTTAATTTTTAGATACGCTGGGTCGATGCAGGCTGAAAACGCAAAGATGTGAGTCGGCCTTAAAATTTGGGGAACTTTATTGCAGTTGAGAATGATCAGTAATCAATAAATGTATTATTCTACTTCTTCTTAGCACTTGATTCAAATCCGTTCTTTGGAACGCCGCGTGCGGCGCTATTCACATCGAGAGCTTTGTCGGGACATTTCATTACGTTTTTGTAGACATAATATTTGTTGTCAGTAAATAAATTCAACACTTAATCATGTTAATATTTTAACTTACATATGATTCACTTGGAATTAAAAAAAAAAGTCGAACATGGTGACAAAGGAAGTGCGGCTTTCTTATTATTATTTGTCACGTGATCGATGACGTTTTATTGACCTCTGTAGCGGCGCGGCGGTAGGTTCCCGGATTTGAGAATTTTTAGTTCGTTTTGATTAACACAAAGCGTGATTTTATTTTGGATTTGGTCCTAAAATGTCATTCCGACATGTATGTTTAATGTCATGATACGCATGGTACCCGAATTTGGATGGGGGGGGGGGGGGGTACATTAGGACCCAATTTCACAGATGATGGAGAAGGGGCACATCTTTCTGTCTCTCTCTCTCTCTCTCACTCTATCTCTCACTCTTTCATCCTCTCTTTCTCTCACTCACTTACTCACTTCTCTCATTCCTCTCATCCTTTTCCCTTCTTCTTCTTCTTCTTCTTCTTCTTCTTCTTCTTCTTCTTCTTCTTCTTCTATTTCTCCTTCTTCTTCCTCTTCTACTTTTTCTTCTCCTCCCTCTTCTTCTTCATCATCATCATTATCATAAGCATTTTTATTATCTCCATCATGGTCACCATTATCATCATCATCATCATCATCATCATCATCATCACCATCATTTTCTTTCATGGAAACGAGGGGGAGGGCGAATTACCAAGGAGATTCGAATCTCCTTGGAATAACCCACAACCCGACCAACCGGCATGTCGTCAAATATTGCATACGCCTGTTACGTGGCGTTTAATGTGCTTCCATCGCAGAGGTTATATAAACTCTTTGGATATCATTAATGTTTGTTAGCCAGCTGTGCAGGGCGGTTGCACATGGGATAAATAAACAGTTGTGTCACGATTAATGTTGGTCATCAATCATCTTGCTCTTTCCCCATGACTGTTTTACTTGAACAAAGCTGAGAACATGACTCACATTGGCTAGTCGTTTTAATGCCCCAGTCACGAAGAAGGCCGGAAGCAACACGATTCAACACGACTATTAGAGAGTCACGCTCAATCGTGTTGATTCCGTGCCTCTTTCTGACTGGGGCTTAAAGTAACATTGTGTTAGATGGTGGCTTATTATTAGTCAAAGATGCAATTTTTATGCATTCATTTATATACAAAAATGTTGTGTTTGGCAACTCGAAAGTTTCACCGAGGATTTTCCAAGAAAGCAACAAGTAATGTAACTAGACGCTAAGTATTGACGTTCAATGAAAAGTATTAATAACCGGCTTAGGGAATATCAAGTAACAAAGGTCGTTGGCGAGAAACGTTCATAAATTTGAATCTATTAACAAATTAGCCTATTGTAAATGCATATGCAACAGACTGACAGAAATGCCAACCATTCCGGATTATGCATGATGTGTATTTCATATAGGAATAGCTGAGAGTATGGTATTTTTGTCATATTTGATCTCACTTTTCAATGTTAACCTACCCTCCCATGCCATATATATTGCAATATAGACCCACTCTTAATTCCTTCAGGACACACATATAAATAAATATTATGCACTGGCCATATGAAGAAAAAATATATAAAATATATCGGGACTAGTTTATGTACTCAAGAACGATATTTTTGGGGGAATTATATTGGTCATTCTCAAAACCTAATGGCCAATACGCGATGTCCCATGAAATTATAAAAACACATACCCTGAAGGAACTGAGAGTGACGTATTCTACTGAGGTTGTCTATTTAATTTGCATTATATGGGGTATATATTTTGACACTATTTGTTAGCAGAAGTATTCAACAAGTCGTGGAATATGTTCCATATCTAAAGAAAGGGAAACTAATTTTGCGAGAAGTCGAGACATTGCAAGTCTCTACCTTTGTCGTCTTTGGTCTTTGGTACCTAAGGCATAACTTAATTAAGAATTGTCTTACCCTACATAATTCACAAACCGTGTATGACACTTTAATTTCAACAATAGATGTTTGTGACTTATTTTACATTTAAGGAAAAATAATAAAAAAAATACCACAAGTAAATCAATGGAAAACGAACGTAATTTTGGTATGCTGCAATACTTATGGCATGGGAGGGTACTGCATAATGTTCCTGAACGGTTAGCATCCTTAATATTGGCTTAAAGTGTCCAGCGCACATATATATATAATGTACTAAATTTGCGGTGGACTGACTTTGAATTATTTCAGAATACATTTGACGTACCACGTACTTGTTAGCTGCATTTCAGTAATACGGAGGATATAAAAAGTATCTTGGACGATTTGTACAACTCACCAAGGCGCCTTTTCTAAAACTAGGAGATGACTTGTACAAACTCGCCTTCGCGCTGCACATATAACCTTCCGTATTTTTCCAATTTGTCGGCCTTCGTCGGCTTCAAGTGTATAGGTCGGGGGAAGGGGGCGTTAAAGGTATAGATTCGAAATGGTCGGGATGCAGAAAGTGATGTAAAACGAGCTGATGTATGAGAAAATTGTATGTATTCTGGAGTATTTTACGTCGAACACGCCAATCGGCCATGATTCCTGCGGTGTGCTAAGTGCTTTCGCACGGGGGAGCGTCGGCCCGGAATGGGCGGAGCGATCGGTGGTATTGTCTGGGGTTTATGAGTTCGCATTCATTTTGTACGTGAAGCATGTTGTGATAATTAAGCCATTTCTTGATCGATTTTAATCAAACAAACTATGAACATACTCTAATTTGCCATTGAAAAACTGAATTATGGTAATACTTTTACTACAGCTTACAAAGTAGTAAAATATCTGAAGCGCCATCCTCCCAAAACTGGCCTAGCGGTTTAAATATTGGAAATTATTTGCCTCATTTTCGGGTAGAATTGACTTAGTTCATATCTACTTCTGATGCCACACAGAGTCACACTTTAAGCTGAAACCAGCAATGACATTGTGTTGTGTGTACAACGTACATTCCTAACAGATGCTTTAAAAGTATGGAAATATACAATGACACTCGGGGAATAAACCAAATCTGTTCGCCACAAATGGACATGAAATAGCACCATCATCGTGAGGGTCCTCGAAACCAAAATTAATTTAAATTTCTCCCCTGTACACACTCAATGCAACATTCTTTGTGAACGGTATAAACAATGAATATAAAATATAAAGTACATCATGAGATCAATTTTTACTTGGCATGGATCACTCGAAATTTGATCGGATGATATATATTTGATAATGCACAAGCATGGGCATTCAATTTTTGTTGTACATGATATGACACAGATTTGTTCTATATTGAGCAATAGTGAAACTAAATAGCCCTGTTCAAATCAATGTAATTACGATAATAAATACTCATGAACGGACAATCATGAGAGGGGTCGCCGCAATGCGCGGGGTCACCTTAGCCTGTTGACTGTACTTTTATTTCTTGGTGAAGACACCTAGCTGTCATCGCATTATCTCAGCCAATTCAGCGGCCCGTGGCGGAGTGCTAAATATACCGCGTGCAATCGCTTAAGGTCCACTCACACTTTTGCGTTTTTAGCCTGCGTCGACCCAGCGATTTTGGAAAATAAAAACTCTCTCTGGGCCTCGTAACATAAAAAAGATACAATCACTTTTACGATCAATCACTGACTTTTGTACATGATATCCCATAAACTTGCGATTGATTGGAAACTCTCTCTGGGCCCCGCACCATAAAAGAGATACAATCACTTTTACGATCAATCACAGACTTAAGTATATGATATCCTATAGACTTGCGATTCATTGGAAATCCTTATGTTACGCGCCCCTGACGCACAAAGATCTTATCATACGGTGGACTAACGCTCAGCGTACGCTCCTTGAGTGTAAGATGAACATCATTCCGCTGTCTTATACGCTTACGCTGTGTGTCCGGGGAGCGCTTTTAATTTCTAAAAAAAACCGCTGGGTCGACGTAGGGCTACAAATGCAAAGGTGTGAGTCGATCAGCCTTTAGTTATACCTGGGGAAATATTCCCCTCAAGGATTGTGATGTCATGCCGGGCAATAGTCAGTGTGAGCTGACGGAACGAACGCCTGGGACCAGGTAAACAACATGCATTCAAGCATTAATATTAGCTGGATGGTTATAGAATAAATTTCCAGCCTTCTCATTCTGTAGAAAATTGTAGATAAAACTTTGAAAAAGAGTCGCACCTGGGACTTTCTTGAGTGATCATGAAGCTATTGCGAATGCTTAAATGAAGTTGTTTACTTTGTCCAAGTCTTTTGTCCCTGATGTTCACAGTGAGTATGTCTATGGGATCGAAATCAGAGGGGAGTTCATTGAGGGGAGCTGTAGAAATGGGGTAATTTATGGCACGTGAACATGCACTAAATCGAACCGAAAAAAATTAAGAGTGATTATGGAGATGTGTGGAGAGAGAGAGAGAGAAAGAGAGAGAGGGGGGGGGGGAGAGAGCGAGCAAGATATATATATACATTTATAGGGAGAGAGAGAGAGGGAGCGAGAGAAAGAGAATGGGAAAGAGAGAGAGGGGGAGAGAGAGAGAGGAACACACACACACACACACACACACACACACAGATAAAAGACAAGCATACATGCGCAAAAATCACAGAAACACATCTTTCATTTTACACACACAAACCCATGAGGGGAAGAGAGTACAATTTTAGGTCGGGTGAAAAAATTCTGGTTAGCCCGTCGCGTTTTATATCAACATGATCAATATATAATTTTTTTTTTAAAAACGTCAAAAGTTGATAATAGCGGCGTTAGAGAAAAACGACCTATTACATGTGCATAAATCCTTGTTCTACCTTTACACAAAAGACTAAATGTACTTTCAAAAGTATGCTCCCTTATTCAGAATATACACGAATTGGACATCTGAGCACTGTACGAAAAGACGGCCATAAATGGCGAGCTTCCATAAATGAACAAAATTACTGTTCAATAAATTGAGTTCTGAGCCAGGTGTGTTGCTATGTCAGTGCGGAGATAGTCTATAGACAAGCGTAACTGAAAGCCCCTAGTTAGAAATTAGCATAAAAATCAACACCTAAACCGAATTGGTCTATATACTTGCGAAAGCATTTCACGTTTGGCTGGGGTTCTTTGCACTCTTTTCATTTTTATCTCACTCCCGAGTAGCGTGAGTTCCTTGGGGCAAGTCTTTTTTTTTTACCTTTCTATGTAAACAGATTGAATACAGGGGCAAATTGCACGAAATGGTCTTAGCTATCCTCTTCCCGCTAAGACGTCTCAACTTCTTGTGCCATCATTTTAAAACAGATGTATCACCGCTTGTGTTTATATAAAAGCCCAAGTAAAGTTTTGGTAAAAGTGGATATTCTTATGGCCAAATTTCTTCTTCAAATCTAAATAAATTTAAATACATATATAGTATCGTGAACATGTTGCACACAAGATTGCGCGAAAAATGAACAAGTTTTGAAAAAGCTATAGCCTAAAATGTGCAAAATATTTCAGTGTTGTGTCCCCCGACACTAACTCAATATTTCTTTTTTTTTTGATAGAGGTCAACTCCAAATGCACAGAATTGGATGACAATTTCAGAATTTTATTGTTGTGGTTACCTTTTTATTATTCTATCGTCAAATCTCGGAAATAACTTTGTATATGCCGGACAACAAGCAAAATATTATTATGAATAAGAGAGGGCGCTAAATAAGATTTAACGGTCAAAATTCAAATTTTTTAACGGTCAAAATTCAAATGTATAAGAATTATATGTCATGATAAACCTCCCCAATATTCAAGTTTCTTAATCTGTACCAAAACTATACTTGGGCTTTCAGAGGGCGCGAGAAGTTGATTCGTCTTAGTATGAAGAGGATAGCAAAGACCATTTCGTGGAATTGGCGCCCGGCTCATAATAAACTAGCCGTCTCCTTACTCTAAGAAATGTTATTAGCGAGTTTACGCACCGTCAACACGAACGGCAAAATCGCTGATCAATACCATTTCGACCCGTCTAGGTCGACTTCGCTGGTTGCCAGTGACAACAGCGGCGAAGAGCAGAATTCTACAACGGTTTTTGCTCAATCCCACGTCCGTCTTAGATGCAGGAACGTAGCAAATCAGATGCGGCCAAGCGTATCACGTGCCTATTATGCAAATTACCGCGGTCTTTGGATTTCGGCGTGAAAGCTCGATTCCCGATGTCACACTCAATTTGCATACTGCCGTTGAGCGAGTAGCGTAACAGAAGTTAAGAGCAACGGAGGGAATAAGGACGGGTTAGCAAGAACGCAGGAATCTGACGAATTCTCCCGTCGTTGAGCCGCTCCGTTGTCGAGCGTAAACTGGGGAGTAAGGGTGGGCACGAATTGGTTCGTTTATGGCCAATTGGATTTCGGTATAAATTACCCTTGATTTCAAGCATTGTCCAAACCTTTAAAGCAATTATTTCGTTTCATTCAGTGAACAAAAGAAATAATTGAAGACGAAAAATTGAAAGTTAGAGAGCTGGCGATGCTTCATATATTACCGTGATTTTAATGGACGCACTGCTAAATGCGCTGAATTACAGTCGGTAGGATGTCCGCCAAGCTGACAGAAAACTTGCTGCCCTGTTGAATCCTTGGGCCAAACGGGGAGCCTCTTTTTTTTTTAATCTGACCAACCCTATCCCCCCCCCCCNTCAATATATAATTTTTTTTTTAAAAACGTCAAAAGTTGATAATAGCGGCGTTAGAGAAAAACGACCTATTACATGTGCATAAATCCTTGTTCTACCTTTACATGAAAGACTAAATGTACATTCAAAATTATGCTCTCTTATTCAGAATATACACGAATTGGACTTCTGAGCACTGTACGAAAAGACGGCCACAAATGGGGGGCTTCCATAAATGAACAAAAGAACTGTTCAATAGGTTGAGTTCTGAGCCAGGTGTGTTGATATGTCAGTGTGGAGATAGTCTATAGGCAAGCATAGCTGAAGCCCCCCAGTTAGAAATTAGCATAAAAATCAACACCTAAACCGAATTGGTCTATATTCTCGCGAAAGCATTTCACGTTTGGCTGGGGTTATTTGCACTTTTTTCAATTTTATCTCACTGCCGAGTAGCGTGAGTTCCTTGGGGGCAAATCTTTTTTTTTTTTTACCTTTCTATGTAAATAGATTGAATACTGGGGCAAATTGCACGAAATGGTCTTAGCTACCCTCTTCCCGCTAAGACGTCTCAACTTCTTAAGCCATCATTTTAACACAGATGTATCACCGATTGTGTTTATATTAAAGTAAAGTTTTTGTAAAAGTCAATATTCATATGGCCAAATTTCTTCTTCAAATCTAAATAAAATGAAATACATGTATAGTATCGTGAACATGTTGCACAAAAGATTGTGCGAAAAATGAACAAGTTTTGGAAAAGCTATAGCCTAAAATGTGCAAAATATTTCAGTGTTGTGTCCCCCGACACTAACTCAATATTTTCTTTTCTGGTAGAGGTCAGCTTCAAATGCACAGAATTGGATGACAATTTCAGAATTTTATTGTTGTGGTTACCTTTTTATTATTCTATCGTCAAATCTTGGAAATAACTTTATATATGCCCGACAACGCCCATTTGTACTTCAGTTTTATTTCTTATTTTCATACATTTTAAGGAGCGCCCCCCCCCCCCCATCCCCAGCCCTCCCAGCTCCACACCTATAGATTGATGAGTTCAAGCCAGACACGATTGACGTAGGGTCGAGATTACTGATTAACAAATACAGATTGGCATGGTGTCTCCTAGTCGGCGGCTGTTTGGCGTATCAATGAGCAGTCAATCATTACTCCCTGCAGCTTTAGACAAAAATACAATTGTTTAGATGCCCTCCAATGCAATTTTTGAGGAAAAAAAGAGTCAGTCGGTTGGATTTGTGTGGAAGCGTCGTGGTGTAGTGGTTCTGACTCTCGCCTTTTAGGCAGAAGTCCGCGGTACGAGTCCTCCCCATGGAGTTAATTTCCTTCAGCAAGAAATTCATCCACACTGTGCTGCAAAAATTGGTACCTGGCAGAAATTTATTCCTTGGAATGCTTGCGCGCCTTACTGGCTTGCTCGGCAGTTATAGCCAGGGTAATAATATGGTACCTAGTATAAAGCGCAGTAGAACATATGTATATAGTGATTGCGCTATAAAAATGGACCTATTATTATTGATTTCATTAATGTTATTTCAAACACAATTTAAAGGCATTGTATAACATTATTCCCGTTTAAAGAATTCTTTACTGCCCGATTCTAAAAGCTATCTAAATGATATTATTCAGACTCTTGCCGGGTTTTTCTTTCTTTCCTCTCTCCTTCTCTTGCGCTTCTGCTATTCATGCATTCAACCCCACGGACATGACGGACGGCGCAATCCCCTCAGATTCACGGCCTGGCTATTCGAGGGAGGGAAAGTGAGCGGGTGTCCCCGTCTTGACTACTGGGGGCGTTTCTATTGGTTTTCAGATAAATCACGTAAACAGTCCAGGCAGTGGACTGTCTAAATGGTTGACTGTGTACTTGAATTGAGATGTGAAAATATTTTGAAATCAATGTTTATTGTTTAAAAAAAGCTGAAATTCAATATACGACCTAAAAACATAGCCACACTTTATTCAATTTCCATAAATACCTTGATAGTGCCTGTACAACTTCCTTCTTCTTCTACGTGTTCATCAAACTAAGGGGGTGTTGCTCCAAATCAAAGGGGTGTGATAACATATAGGTCACACATCTTGATTTGATATTTTTCAACAACAAAATCAGAATATGTGACAGTGTGTTTCAATGAAATAATTAGAAAAGTACGGTTTAAAAGTAGACGAAAAGGCAGAAAGCACCCGAAATCATATTCAGGCCATGTTTTAAATGTCCTTTTTTATAATTTTACCGTGATTTTCCAATTAAAAATTTAAACAAATGACAAATTTAGAGGGTCGGTCAAAGGAGGGCATCCAAACATTTTTTTTTTTGCCTTGTCATCGTCATCATCATCTTAATCGAAGTTGCATTCGTTCTCCCTCGCAGCAGGCGATGACACATTCGTAGACGTGTGCATCATTGGATTGCACTGTATGACATACTTTTATGGAATGGTAATCTATTTGTAACCTACTGTGTCGGAAACACTGTTAACAGAAGGGATAAAGTTTCAAAAAGATAATTTGTTGTGATTTTTCAATTTTGGTGAAAAGCTAAAAGCAAAAACAAAATCTGGTCTGGCCACGTCCAGAGGATCGGTCAGTTGAGGAAATCCAAACATTGTTTTGGCTGTGTTATCGTCATCATATAGCTCGACGTCGCATTCATTCTTCTTCACAGCAGGCGATGGCACATTCGTAGACGTATACACATCATGGGGTTGAATCATTTGGCATAGTTTTATGGAATGGTAATTTATTTTCTATTAGATAGGCAGCACTTTGATCAGAAGGGACAAAGGATTTGGATACAGTAAATAACTTCCATTCGAGCATTGAAAAAAACTGGATGCACATAAAAGAAATTTCATTTTGACGAGAAATGTCGAAAGGTATTGCACCTGTTCAGTGAATATACAGGGTAAATATATAATTCATTTAATCATGAAGCTATCGTGATTCCTTGAATGAAGTTTTATATTATCTCTGCCCCGGACCTTTTTCCTATCCGTTCACAGTAAAACGCACTGTTAGCAGAAGGGACAAATTAATTGCACAAAAACATCTGCCAGCTAATCCTTCAAAAAAAATGTTCACATCCAAAATTTCTCCGCATAACAGGAAAGAACTTTCTTTAGTGCTGTGTGAGGCTCCGTTGCTCGAATGTGTTTTTTTTTTTTACGTTGTCCCATGCCTTTGTCCTTCTGTTCATAGTGAAAGGTCGTTTATGACGCACAATGAGCAGAAGGGACAAATGCATCGAACAAAGAAAACAACTGCCATTTCAATCTTCACTAAAACCTTCCGCACAGAAGATAAGGAAGCTCACCTGTTCATACTCAATCGGTGTGAAATATGCCTGACATTCATTTGTAGAAGGCAAGGGAAGGGCATTTACAGCCCCGGTCACATAAGACCCCGGAAGCAACACGATTCACCCCGACTCTTTGTTAATTCACAGTTAACTGCCTCAGAACACCGAGTCGAGGGTGAATCGTGTTGCTTCCGGGGTCCTATGTGACCGGGGCTTAACGAATTGTGAATGCTTAAGCCCCGGTCACATAGGACCCCGGAAGCAACACGATTCACCCCGACTCATTGTTTTGAGGCAGTTAACTGTGAATTAACAAAGAGTCGGGGTGAATCGTGTTGCTTCCGGGGTCCTATGTGACCGGGGCTTTAAATGGATGTTCACTTTGTCAAAATCCTTATACCTTCTGCTTACAGTGTTATGTTCAAAACATGATCTCATGTCATAGGCATGACATGATGCTATCTTTACATGAGCACCTACTGTTCCTCAAATTGGCAATGTCTTTCGTATCTAGTCCTTTGAGATAACACCTGACGCTATATTGCACATTGCGACATGACGCATTAAATCGTTTTTGCTGTCCCGTTTCAACGTTTGATCTCTTGATTACATTTGTCTAATAGAATTTCTTTTTAGATATGTGTCTGCGAATGTTGGCATAATAATCCTGCAAGGGTGTGTCTGGTGCTGCGTGACCGGCACATGCAAATTAATGCCGGTTTTCTACACTGCAAAAACGCTGGTGTTAAATTTAACACCAGCCGGAATCTAGTTTTCCGCACAATCTTTTGTGCAACATGTTCATGATACTATAATTTATTTTATATAGATTTGAAGACAAAATCTGGCGATAAAAATATTCGCTTTTACCAAAACTTTACTTTGGCTTTAAGGCAACGAATAACACCAGTTGGTGTTTTTAAATATAATGATTTGATTATAAACTGGTGTTATTTTAACACTTTTCTGGTGTGGTCCTATATAGATTCTGGTTGGTGTTAAATCTAAAACCAGCGTTTTTGCATTGTAATAGTTCGAATTTATGCACGTTTCTTGCCAATAAAAGTAGTAACGTCCATTCCTTAAACCCCATGGCCCGTATTCCAATAGCGAGGGTAACTTAACCCTGGACTAATTTATTATTATTAAAGGTCCACTATTATGAAAATACAAGTTGATCTGTATTGATGTATAATACCATTATCAATACCCTTTTCAGTGAAAGAGGGCCCAAATGTGTTTTATATATTTTATAATATGTTTTCTTCATTTTTATGTTGGCTTAGTTGGGAACGCCGCTCAAAATTTCTTTCAAATGTCAATCCTGTTGTGACATCACAAGAGTCAAGTTTGTTCACCTTTCTAGATCATGTTTCAGAGCTGGTTCTGTAAATAACAAAAGGAAATATGTGGATCAATGCAGGTATTTCAATTCAGCTGATTGCGCATTCCAATTCCCTTTCATGGGCAATCACCTGAATTGAAATACCTGCATTGATCTACATATTTGATTTTCCTTTTGTTATTTACAGAACCAGCTCTGAAACATGATTTAGAAAGGTGAACAAACTTGACTCTAGTGATGTCACAACATGATTGACATTTGAAAGAAATTTTTAGGGGCGTTCCCAACTAAGCCAACATAAAAATGAAGAAAAAATATTATAAAATATGTGAAAAACATTTGGACTCTCTTTCAGTGAAAAGGGTATTGATAATGGTATAATACATCAATACAGATCAACTTGTATTTTCATAATAGTACCCCTTTAAGACCCAGTGTATTTCGGAACTAGCAATAGATAAGCTACCTTGAATACCGTTTGTTAGGTGGAGAAATCGTGGCACACATAGTGGTGGGGGATTTGGTTATGAACATGTTAAAATGCCTTTATTTGTGGATATCTTATGAATAATAAAAGATATCAGTTACTACACATGCTATTTAGTTTTGTTTCGTGTTGAAAATGTGATGTTGTCGTTGACTTGCTGCTACTCAAGTAGCAAGTCAATGACAACGTCAGCAAGTCTTCATTCACTCACCCACAACAGCTCAAACATGCACACTTTTTGTCAGTCGCTATTGACGAATTTCCCTAAAAAAATATCAAATTCACATGACTCTAGACCGATGTAGAATATTAGATTTATTCTTTGGCGCTGGCAGTCACGTCGAGTTGAAACTCCCGAGCGAGCTACGAGCGTGACCGAAGAGGTATGCCGAAGATGACGTGTGTGACGAGCGAGCTGCAAGACGGGCCGGCCGAAGACTTGCCGAAGATGACGTATACCCTCACGTCATGGGTAATTTGAATACAACCATAAAATTCACTTTTCAGCTCAAATATACAGTGTTTCGCATGTTTTTCAGCGTTAGCAACGTTCTTTGAATCATTCAAAGGAATTGCGTGCGATAAAATGTCACAATGTGGGCTACAACATACTTATTTGCTGCATTTTATGTCATTACCTGTTTTTCTAATTCCATAAGAAGTTGAAAGCGTTCCGTGAAAGTGCCACCTTTGGGTGTTCCGGGAACATTGCATCCGGGCTATTAAAAAGTTAAACCAATGGTCTAAATGACAATGACTTAGACCTGGGTTAAGTTAAACCTCGCTATCGGAATACGGGCCCTTGATAATAATACAACAAAACTTGGAATCCAGTTTGCATACATTACTTGTTGCTACGTCGGTCAAGTCTCGAGAAAGCTATAGGTTTTTCAAGAGCAACCTTTGCGTAGACGTATGCATACAAAGTGCATCTATTAGTAAAGCCCCGGTCACATAGGACCCCGGAAGCAACACGATTCACCCCGATTCGTTGTTCTGAAGCAGTTAACTGTGAATTAACAAAGAGTCGGGTGAATCGTGTTGCTTCCGGGGTCCTATGTGACCGGGGCCTAAACCAGACCATGCGTTGCCTGTTTGCCCTTTACATTTAGCGTCTTCATTTTTTCGTCTTTCTTACTTTTTTTATCTACACAATTTATACACAGAAACCACATTTGCGTATAAATAGCTAATTTATGCCAACCGTAAAACCGTAAATTTCAACACCTTTCTCGTGTGGTCAGTTTTAGATTCCGGCCGGTGTTAAATCCAAAACCGGCGCTTTCGCAGTGTACGTAGTCAAAACAAATGCTTTGAAATTTGGGGTGAGAATTAACAAGCTTGACATTGATATTAAATTTAATTTTGATCATACAATCACTCAAAATAATTTATAAACACCTTAACAAAGTCAAATTATCTCAGATTATCGTCACGTCTTTGATCTTTCTTGGTTTTTCAGCTTTCTGTCGTTCGTCTTTTCTTATTCAGCTATCTGTTCAATGTTGCCTTTTCTCGGTGGATCAGTTTAGTCTTTCCAGGCTCTTATTTTCGATTTCAAAATGTATTCGCCAGTCGTGGAGCGAAAGGGGTTCTTATGCACTTCATGAAAATGACCATTGCTCACTCGAGCATGAATGGTTTTCTAAAACCTTTTTTTTTTTCATATAAAAGTTGACGTATATAAGCTTCCCATAATTTACCAGAAAAAATGCGTAAGTAATTGCATTAGTTGATATCTAATAGCATTGTCAAAGTTAAAAGGTTTTTTAAACATTATGGTACAACGGAATAGCTATTTTGTCTTGTTTAATAAAATCACAGGATGAAACGAGCGAAAATGTTACTTTTGTCATCCATTTACTCTTCGAAAGACCGGCGATTTACATTTTTTTAATATATGCACGTTTCTTACCAAAGAACGAAGATATATTTTTTGTTATTCCATTGATTTGTTACTAATAATAGAGCTACAACACTTTGAATCCAGTTCGCTTAAATAGGCGGGTTTACTTATATATTCAAATTTATGTGCGTTTAACTTAGTTACGTGGTATTCCATAGACCGGTTGATAACAATAAGATCACAATACTTGGAATCCAGTTTGTATGCATTACTTGTTGCTATGTCGGGCAAGCATCGGGCAAGCTTTCGAGTTGTCAAGAACAACCTTTGTGTTAGAGGTATGCATAAAATTTGCATGTATTAGTAAACCCGCCTATTGCTTGTTGATATGTTAGGCAAAATTCGGGCAATATTCCGGCTCGTCAAGAACGTCTTTTGATAAAGTACGCATTAACTTTGAACCTATTGTTAATCCAGCGTATTGCACCGTACTATTGACCACCTCGAATCATCTTCCTTAGGATTTGTCTGAAAGGCTTAATGGTGACGTAATAAACAATTATGTTGACTCCTCCGTTAATAGCCACAAGCAATGTAATACATGTATGGGTAAAAGCGTCGATGCTTCGACCGTTGGCTGCGAGGTAAATGTTGAGGAATGTTGGCGGTAAAAACGAGAAGAAAAAACATGACGTAATGACGAGCGGGGTTCGTATCACCCGGATGTTTTGACGCAAGGTCCGGTTGGGATGACGGAAAGGTTGGACAGGTGGCGCCCTTGCTGTGCTTTGCGTCAATAATCCTGCTGCGTCAGTCCGTGATGGTGAGGCTTTGGCGAAATAGTCCCCACTGATTGTTGATGGCCTTATGCTCTCCCGCTGAGACCGGTGAAACGTCTCGGAGCAGCCACCTGGACAAACGTCAGCAACGGTTGATAGCGTTTCTTCACAGAACTGACGGCCGTTGTCACTTATTGGCGCATGAGACGTTGCGTCCTCTCGGCGATCGGTAGCGTATGCCTCCCATGCTTGAAGTTGAACCATGCCAGCGCTGGCTGCTACGCGACCTACCACGATCCCCGACGAATTACCAATCGTCCGCGAACACACACCGGGGTCAACGTCTACGCTATTTCCTAGAGGTTTTGTACGTCTCCAATGTTTGGCAGATATTCTGAAGATATGGAAGTACTGGAGTAGAAGCCCCAGCATAGTTAGCCAAGGCATTCCAAACATGACTAGGGCGAATGGTAAGAAAGTCGGCTCTTGGTAGTCGACTATGCATGCTTTTAAGTGATGGTCATGCCGAAGTATTCCGAATGAGATCTCGTTGACGGAAACGAAGACGAGCAGGATCACTACGATGAAAATGGCGTTTACGATCGTCGCGACCAGTGCGCGTTTCGGTGTCACATGCACGGAATAGAACATCGGGCTTACGATATACAAGTACCGGTCCGTGTTGAGGAAGGCAATTTGGAGAATACTAATCCCTGGTGATGTCGTCATCGCGAAACCAATCACCCGACAATAGACCAACCTCCCGGTGATCCATCCCGACCACTTCCCGATCGCCTCCGAGAAAGGGCCGATTATATAAAGAGTCGCAGCAACCGCGTCCGTGACGGCCTGTGCTAGGTAAAACACCTTGCTTGACTCATCGATAGCGTTGCTCGATATCTTGGGCACCACTTTGATGATCAATAAGTTCCCGATGATCGCAAAGACATTATAGATCGTCAGGAGGGTAATGAGGGCACGCCCAGACATCCCCACGTCCGCATTCCACGATTGTATAAGAATCTCTTCCGCTGAAATCGTAGAGGTGTCGTTTGCAAGTAGATTTCCTTCATCCATGCTGCATATAAGTGTCGGCTTTCAGTTTATGTCACTTCATGAACATTAGTCGGGATCATAACTCATCATCAATTGCTGCTAATGTTGTTGCTCTTTGGACTTTCTTACAAAATAATTGTCAGTGCAGAGGCATCGAAGTAGGAACTTGCAAATATGACACTAGAGCATTCCTCCTAGATGTAAAATCATGTCTTCAAATGTCACACCGGTCTTTTATGATATTCCTTGTGTTTCAATCTAGTTTTACAAATCCAATGTTGATATGTCGATTACCAATGAGAGTTTGAGGCTGAGTGAAGTCCGACGAACGACGTAATTTTCAATACATTCCCCGGAATATCATTTCTTTTACCTCTCCATTACGTAAGACGTCTTGAAGTGCGAGAAAAGTAAGCGATCGAGGTGCCCCATGCGTAATAAAACATGACTTTCCCTAATATGGCTCCCCTGAAGTACGGTCAAACGACGAGTCATGTCCGCCGTGACGTTCGCCACTATATACGTCATGAAAACAATATTTGCGATTTGGGATGTGAATTAAGTTTATGACCTGGGATTTACCGTTTGTAAGGAGGGAGCAAAGTACGTGCTGTGTGATTATGTTTAGAAAAAATTATTTACATATATATGCAATTGAGTCATTCAAATTCAAAGACTGGCTTGGTCTTTTTCTACTCTTTAAATATTAGACAAATTTTATTTCCTCTTCCGTCGTTTACTCCTGATTTTCTATCTGTATATTATGCTTCCTTTTCTTCTTCTTCCTCTTCTTCTTCTTCTTTTTCTTCTTCTTCCTCTTCTTCTTCTTCCTCTTTTTTATTCTTCACCTTCTCCTCCTATTTATTCTTCTTCGTCGTCGTCTCCTTCTTATTATTTGTTTTCTTATTCTTATTCTACTATCTTTCTTATGTATACCTCGAGTTGGAGCAGTGTGTAATCTTGTTAACCAATGTTAATTTTGCTTTACACAAATTTGTAAATATAAATAGATTGTATTGTAGTTATCACTCTTTTATATCACTTTTGTTTATGATGAATTTATTTTTATTTCGGGACCTACGCCTTACTAGCTTAGATGATATTTATATAGGGTCCTATTGCCATCTACAAACTGTGTTCAATGCATTTGTGAAACTGTTGTTATTTTTTTTTTCATTCATTCATTCATTCATTTATCCATTTATTCATTCATTCATGCAATCATTCATTCAGTAAAGTTCGCAACCTAGCCCGCAAAACTCCGGGTTTACCAACTGTGAGTCGCACTTGGCCTATTGTCGGGTGTACTTTTAAGTTGCCATACCCATAGTCTATACAGTTTGTGCGTAACTGTAACATGTTACATGCAGGCACTGTCCGTTGTGATCAATTCACTAACTTCGAAAATGGATTAATCAGCCTCAAAGGATTAGTAAATGCATGGGTCGCTTCAATACGAAACAAGCTCTGTCGATTGCGTAACTATTGTCTTCGTATGCCAAGTTTAGCCTGCTATTATTTCACTATTTAAAAGCCGTTCCAGAAGAAAGGGTTAGGATTTAGGCCAAAGTACGACCCCTTTATAGACGGTCCACTCAAGTGTGCTAAGGACATGAAGGACAAGATCAAGATTACACTGTAATAGTTTACACTATGATTATGACAAACAAAAATAATGGGCAAAACACACTGGGCCTACTCTAACGCTACATTCAGTCTTTGCGCCTAAATCTAATTCTAGTCCATGCTTTTGCGTAGCAATTTTAAATTCCACCGAGTCTATTCCTGGGAGACCAATAGTTATAATCATTCGAGCGAAAATGGATAAATATTAACGTTCATGGATTAGTAAGTATACGAGTCTCTTTAATTCAATTCCAGCTTTTTCGATTACGTAAGTATTGTCTTCGTATGCTAAGTTTAGCCCCTATTATTTCACCATTTCCAAGACGTTCCAGAAGAAAGGGTCAATATCTCGGCCAAAGTACGGATATAGAAGGTTCATTCAAGTGTATTAAGGGCAAGATAAAGTTGATACTATGAATATGACAAACTCATGAAGTGTACAAAACAGACAACTCTAATGCCATATCAATAATTATACTTTATACAATCTTAATTGCGCAAGGATCCAATTCTATACCATGCTATTGCGTATCACCTTTACATATCCCACCGAGTCTATTCCCTGTAGACCAATAATTATATCATTGAAGCGAAAATGGATGAATCACTGATTAGTAAATACACGAGTCTCTTTAATTCGAATGCAGCTTTTTCGATGAAGAATTTTCTTCGTGTTCCAAGTTTAGCCCCCCTTATTTCACTATTAATTTTCAAAGAGTTCCGGGAGAAAGGCTTATGATGGAGACAAAAGTACGAATCATTTATACACCTCTTCCAAAGGAACTCCACCCATGTGTGTTAAATGGGAAATCTCACCCACAAATTAATTTCTTACCAGTGAACGATGTATCAAACCATGTCTGTGAAATGTCTATATTTTCTGGGGGACCCATATATTACAACTTATTACTTTTTACTGGGTTTCCCCGTTTCCATTGATTTTATTGAAAAAATATTTAGAAAATTAAAAATTCATGCTATCAAATCATCTATGTATCAATTTCAATTATGTTATGAATTTCTTTTTTACATTTTCTTAGTGTTGGAAAAGACCATTGTATTAGTTTTGTATCAACATTGTTTTGTTTATTTTTGTCATGACTCATATGCAGATGAAAAAAAAAATGAATTTGAACTTGAATTTGAATGAAGAAAAATGTCACGTGATCAAACTGTGAAAATTTGAGCATATTCGGATTGTCTTTTCAAAAGTTCAAAATTTATGGATTTTTAAAGTATGCATTCCCCCCCCCCCCAAAAAAAAAAGTTAAAAATAATTAAAAAAAAAAATAACAACTTTGGCATAATCTGTGATGCTATATACGGAGATCTCCTATTTTTACATGAAATTATCAAAAATTGATCAAAATCATATTCCACTTTAGGGATCATTATCATTCTTTCTGGAATGCTTGCAGAATTGATATGTCCATATTGGTGATGTTTTGTGTTGTGAACGTGAATGTTGTAAATATGGCTATAATGATGTACGTTTATATGTCCGTTTGAATGTGTGTAGGTATGTGTGTGCATATGTGTGTTTGTGTGTATGTATCTGTGTTTATTTGCGTTTCATGCTCCCTTTTTGTTTTTATCTCTCACATTTTTTTCATCTTTCGCCGTTTTCATCTTAATTATCGTGTATTGTAATTGTATTATTACGTATATTGTTTCATTGTTATTGTTCATTGTATATTTAATATTTGATGTAAGGCGCCATGAACGTCATCACTGACGGACATGTGCGCTTCAAAAAGAAACCACCGTTATTATTATTATTTTTGTTTTGTTATGGTTTGTACATGTATGTCGTTTTATTTGTTGTACTATATGCATTTGACTCTGGACAATGAAATCACAATTCAGATTTTAGCTGCAACGATTGTTTTAACTTAACAAACCATTTACCTATCATACACAAATATAAATTGTCTACTTTCTAACAAAAGGAAGATACTGTAAAATTCTGTGCACAAAGTGAATAGAGAGTTTTCAATGTTTGCAGAAATAATGTGCCTATAGGTGAGCCAAATATATATAGGAGACTATGAGGGTGTAAACCAAAATTTTGAAATTCTTTCTTTTGAATAGATCGGCCAATATTGCCCCTTATATTTTTTTCCAACCACTGACAGTACTTTAATGTCTGGGGTAAGTTTCCATTCAAGTACAAAATGAAGTTTACTATATGAACATGACAAAAATAATTTTTGGACAAAACAAACAAAACTTTATCTGCACCCATCGCATAATCGATAAACTTCTGAACATTTTATTTAAATAAAACAGATCACGTTGATCTTTACCTACATTATCATTATTCTTGATTTTGTGCGAGAATTTCCTTCAGCAAGAAATTTATTCACAAAGCTGCACTCTACCCAAGTGTGCTCGGGGATCGGTAGGAGACAGCAAAACATTATCTGATATGTTGTGAGCGCGTATTTGGCTGCCTAGATGCTGAGGCTTGAATTGCCATCTAGTGACCGGGTAATAATATCGGAAGCGCTTTGACCAGTCAAAACTGACCGGAAAGGCGCTATATAATTCCGCAATATTATTATTATTATTATAATTATTAACTTAAATTCCTAAAAAGTACAGTATAACATTAATTTTTGGAAATAGTTTTACAAAACTTCTAGTGAATAATCAAAGTTAAAAACAATGTAAATGTCAAATTAAGTGCTTCAGTAAAATATTTTAATAGACAAAAATAAAAATCAATCACCAATGCTTGAAAGATATTGTTTAACATTGCGGTTGCACAATTTAAAAAAAATCTCAAACCAAGCTGTCTGTCCTGTCTAAACATATTCAGATACAATCAACCCGCAACACTCGCCAATTCGCACCCATTTAACGGGCACGTATTCACGAAACAGACGACCATGAATAGCTAATTAGGCAATGCACCCTTGTGTTCGATCCCTTATTATTCCG
>BQKZ01003300.1:0-25324 GCA_036244855.1 Temnopleurus reevesii
ACTAAAACACAAAATAAAGATGGAGAGAGAGGGAGAGAGCGCGGTCTATCGGCCCTGCGGACTAACGGCCCCGCGGACTATCGGCCCCGCGGACTAACGGCCTCGCGGACTATCGGCCCCGCGGACTATCGGCCCCGCGGTCTATCGGCCCCGCGGACTAACTGCCCCGCGGACTATTGGCCCCGCGGACTATCGGGATTCCCCCTATTTTTTGTTGTTACCATTGATCGGTCTTTCCGAGTTGGTGTTCATGAAATTTATGTACACCATGGACAAAACAGGCATACAAATTGGTGGTGAATAGGATCTGTTATTTTTTTTAGTTTAAACTACACAACTACAGCGCAAGTGATAATTTTTTGCTTACCTGTATCACTGCAAAACTTAAAGGTAATGGGATCACAGTGGCATCACTGAATTATATTGTTCTCAGCTTTTATAGTGATAACAGATATGTGTAGCAATTAATGATTGCACTAATGAAGACTGAGGAGGGCATACCCCAACTGCACCCCCGTCATATGTTTTGAGCTCACCTTATAATTGATTTCTCTACCTGTTTGTATCCATTTTTTAACTCCTATTATTAAAATAAAGGTATATGAATTATAATTTGATTGTTTTTGCTCTTTTTATTAAAAAAAATTAAATTGGTGTCAGCGGTGGGATGGTTAATCACAGAATAATCACTTGTGTCAAGTGCATCTTTGTTAAAATAATGTTTAATGAGAAAGCATTAATTTGATAACCTGATATCAAACAATCACATTTCATTCCAGGTATAAAGTATGGACACATGCTCTGCTAGTTCCTTAGTGAGCTAACTAGATGAACTTTGATTATATCTATATACATTCTGACTATAGTATAGCTAGCACAGCTGAATGCTGGCCTTGGGGGTATGAATGTTTGAGATAACATCATAGCCAGCAAGATTTTAAACCAGACTGAAGTTGTGAAGATTTAATTCATTATTAAAAAAAGTACAAGCTCAATCATTAGAATAAAAGTTTTTAGTCATCTGTGTGAATTTGAAAATTCTTCGAATTATTGCCATTGGCATCGCATCCACAAAAATTGACACACTAGTTTTTAATTATCTTTTTTTCAGTTTATAGTTCATTATTCGGGCTCACCTTCGCACTCTGAACGATGTAACAATTTGTTAAAGTATTGGAGTTGGCAACTAGTTTCACTTCTTAATTTTAACACCGTTAATAGGGCTCTTATTACTTACAAACATTATTTATTGCTTGTCGGCGTGTTCTTTTTTTGTTTTCTCAATGTTCGAAGCTTCCTTTTGTATTAAGGAATTTAAATTGGGCCTATGCAAAGAACGCAATAGACTGATAGGCCAGTCTAAAATATCTACTCATTCAATGTTCTATGAGTATGAGAAATACTAAAGAACCTTTGCAAAATGACTAAATTGAGAGACTATATAGAATCCGATAGTGAAGCCAACATACAAGCAGAACACTGAAAATAATAATATACAGAAATTGAAAACAAGAGAAAATGGGTAGTGTCAGTCATACATAACAATAAACATGTTTGAAATTGGATCATCATGGTATAGAAGCAAGTAAGTCTAGAAATTAAAAAAAAGAAGAAGAGTAGATTTAGTCCCTGACTTAGAATTAGAATAGATAAGTTGATTAAGAAATGAATTGAGTAGCATCTCACCTGAAATAGCTTATGTGCCAAGCTTGGAGCGGAAAGCAGAATTGCAACAGAATAGAAACTCCACGGAGAAGATTCAAACTGAGAGATGAGTGAGCAGGCACATGTCACCAGTTTGACAGAAAATGCCGATTCTGGAAGATCGATATGAACGACGCGATGCATATCGATGACAATACAAAAATCTAGAGGGTTGAGCAGAAGTCAATANTTCGTAAACAATATTTCAGAAGGTATAATCAAGAATATATATTCAACGAGATGAATTCCTTGAGAAAAGGAACTATTTTTGCGCACAATGGCATTTAAACAGAACATTAAAAAACAAAGAGATAATACACTCACTCTACAGAAGTGCCGAACCTACGTCATCAACACGTCATGTCACGTGACCTGTAGTTACAAATTGGCCAAAAATATAACTATTTTGAAAATCTTAAGATATTTTTCAAATATTCATAACTTTTTTATTTGTTGTCCGTTTTCGCTCAAACTTTTTTTCATCTGTTTGTCTGATTTTTGCGCTTTGAATCAGAGCAAGAAATTCTTGGTCCGGAGTCCTCCTTTAATTATGGCATGTACTTAAACGGAGATTAGTTTTGGGAGAGATGGCGCATCAGATATATAACTACTTTGTGAGCTGGAGTAAACCATAATGCAGTCTTTCAGTAGCAAATTAGAGCATGTTCATAGTTGTTTGAATAAAACTGATCAAGAAATGGCTTAATTATAAAAAAATTAAAAATGTTGCTGCGGTCGCTCTCCCTAACACGTGCTTCACGTACAAAATGAATGCGAACTCACACACCGATCGCTCCGCTCATTCCAGGCCGACGCTCCCCCATGTGAAAGCACTTAGCTTTGCGTGTTCGACTTAAAATACTCCAGAATACGTCCAAAAATCCTCTCCTAATTTCGTATACAGTTAATGTATATACTTATTTCAGATGGTTTTCAGCCAAAATCATATTTTTAGATAGAAATTTAGTGGGGGGTACATAAGGAAGTCTTACCTCTATACCTTTAGTATATAAACATACATAACTTTCTTATCACTTGTCCAATTTTTCTCAAACTTTTTTGATCTGTTCATCTAATTTTTTTGCTCCTGTTGAAGAAATATAATTTTGTGGTAGACTCTCCTTTTAAATTGGTGTCAGCGGTGGGATGGTTAATAATAGAATAATCACTTGTGTCAAGTGCATCATTGTAAACTGAATGAGAAAACATCAATCTAATAACCTGATATTAAACAATCACATTTCTATTCCGGGGACACAGAATTGACACATGCTCTGCTAGTTTCTTAGGGGACTGACCAGATGAGCTTATTATCCACATAACATTCTGACTAAAGCATAGCTGAATACTAGCCTTGTCTAGATGAGAAGTGTAAATGTTTGAGATAACATGAATTAGCCAGCAGCACTTTTCAACCAGACTAGAAGCTGTATATTTGATTTATTATCCACAAATTTAGAAGCTCAATAATTAGAATAAAAGTTTTTTCTAATTGACTGTCAATTTGATGTTTTTTAGTTATTGTCATTGGCTCCGCATCTACATAATTGACGCACTTGAGTAGATTGTAATTGTTTTTTGTTTTAGCTTATTATAGACGTTGGCGACTAATTTCACCGCTTAATTTTAACACTTTTCCTTAATTTTTGTTTCTCACCCATGTCCTAGCTATGGATATAGCTCTCTGGAATTATTTTTTTACAATTTTTTTAATGTAAATTTTTTGTAAAAAACTATTCCAGAGTGCTACCCGAAGCTACCCACGTCCACAGCTTCCATTTGAAAGGAAATTAGGTAAGGTCTATGCAAAAGAACCGCTATTCATAAGCCTGTCTCTACCAAATTAGATATTTTACAAAAATGTGAAATAATTATTACAAAATGACTAAATTGAGAGACTATATAGAATCCGATAGTGAAGCCAACATACAAGCAGAACACTGAAAATAATAATATACAGAAATTGAAAACAAGAGAAAATGGGTAGTGTCAGTCATACATAACAATAAACATGTTTGAAATTGGATCATCATGGTATAGAAGCAAGTAAGTCTAGAAATTAAAAAAAAGAAGAAGAGTAGATTTAGTCCCTGACTTAGAATTAGAATAGATAAGTTGATTAAGAAATGAATTGAGTAGCATCTCACCTGAAATAGCTTATGTGCCAAGCTTGGAGCGGAAAGCAGAATTGCAACAGAATAGAAACTCCACGGAGAAGATTCAAACTGAGAGATGAGTGAGCAGGTACATGTCACCAGTTTGACAGAAAATGCCGATTCTGGAAGATCGATATGAACGACGCGATGCATATCGATGACCATACAAAAATCTCGAGGGTTGAGCAGAAGTCAATTTTTTTATTTGTTTGAGTAGCGTACTCTGCGAGCGTACCACTGAACTGCAGTGTGCCGATACAATTGAGGTACTATCCGTTAATTCAATTTCCTATTTCAAATTGAAAAATAGACAATTAGAAAATTGACTCTCATCTCGATCAATATTCTGTTTTTAAAACAGAAAAATGAACGCTCAATTCGATTTCCATCATCAATATGAAATTGAAATATTGAAAAATAGAAAAACAAATTCATTTGTTCAATATCCTATTTTTCATGTGAAATTAGAAAATAGAAAATTGAACGACGGCAGTCCGAGTCGATCAATATTTCAATTTCCGACGATATTGAAAAATTGAAGACCATCCTCTACGGCCGAAACATTACAATCTTAGAATTATTTCAGACCCTTAAATGAATTCCGATCTCGAGCTCAGCTCCCCGTGCCCTTCCAATATCCAGCGCAAATCGAGTGCATGTTACGCCGAAAGTCTGTGGGCAAAGCCGCCGACAACCCGATTGCGTATACAACAAGTGCTGAGTGAGCTGCGCTTTGAGATTCAACATGAGTGCGAGCGAGTGAATGGGCTCCGCGGTTTTTTGTGAATGTTTTATCGTGGACAAATCTGTTTTAAGAAAGGGTATTGGAGTCCTACCGAAGTGTAGATTCATATATTCATCATGGTCTTACACTATCTTACAGTCTAGTACAATACTCCAATCCTCCTTCTTAAAAACAGCCTGGTTTCTCAACAATAAAACATTCACAAAAACCCGTCGAGCCCATTCACTCGCATCGCACTCGTATTGGATCTATCTCACATCTCACAGCTCACTCCGCACTTGTCTACGCAATCGGGTTGGCGGTGTCTTTGCCTGCAGACTTTCGGCGTAAGATGCACTCCATTTGCGCTGGATATAGGAAGGGCACGGGAGCTGAGCTCGAGATCGGAATTCATTTAAGGGTCTGAAATAATTCCAAGATTGTAATGCTTCGGCCGTAGAGGATGGTCTTCAATTTTTCAATTTCGTCGGAAATTGAAATATTGAGCGACTCGGACTGCCGTCGTTCAATTTTCTATTTTCTAATTTCACATGAAAAATAGGAAATTGAACAAATGAATTCGTTTTTCTATTTTTCAATATTTCAATTTCATAAACAGAATATTGATCGAGATGAGAGTCAATTTTCTAATTTTCTATTTTTCAATTTGAAATAGGAAATTGAAATAACGGATAGTACCTCAATTCGATACGTACGGGGAAGCAAGCACCCATCCATCCGTAGCCGAGGGCACGACCTCAGGCAGCCCCAGGAGCTAGGTGACCTCTTGAGGACAGCCGAGGTGCGCTAGTCTGCACATCCAGGCTCAATTAGTACATTTCTATTGATTTTTTTTTTTTTTTATATCTTGTCATTTTGCTTATGATTAAGATTCTGCTAGGATCGAAAGCCAAAGCTCTTTTAAGACTTGATTTTTATTTCTATTAAAAATGGGAAATAAAAAACACCCTCAGTGGGGTATTGGGAGGGCACAATAACCATCCATAATTCTTGAAAAAAAAATAATGATAAAAAGAAACAAAACAGAATAAAACAAAGGCTGGGAAGAAAAATATGATAAGGTATGATTACTGGGTTTTCTCGGACTACTACTTTTCTAGCAAGACAATGTTTGTTTTGATTTGTTTAGCCACTCCCCATCTCAAATATTTTATGTTCCAGAGTTAATACAAAAATAAAGGAATCCCCAAAAGAATATGTGTGCACAAGGACAGGAGACTTTGGAGGCCTCTTTCAGGAAACTACGGGGAGTAAAAAAAAAAAAAAAAATGGTAACACCCATCCCCTTTTCAAAACATTCCACAGTGCCTGTCTTGGACATATGGTGGATGACAATAGGTTGGGATTGAAGATTAATCATTGGCTAAATTTCGCCTGCCTGCCAATCGGAATATCATTTTCAAAATTCATCTATCATCGACCTCTTGCGTTATAAATATTGAGGCCAAGCTTCACAAAGGTGGTTTATATCAGTACCATTTTTAAACCATGGGTGGTCTTAAATCCAAGCGTAAATGTACTTGATTTACTGTCACATTGGCGCATTCATCGGACCATTTTTATGTGTAAATACCTGGGTATAAACCAGGTGTAAACCATTGACTAAAAATCCTGCCCTTATTAAAAATTCCGCTCGGTTGTTTATATACTAATATTTTATCTTGATGAAGAAGTACCATAGATGTGGTGATTTATTAATTCAATTGATTACCCAAAATTGCAAATTTTGCAAAGTACAATTTTTGATAACTTGTTAAAAATGTGATTTAACTGGACTTCTTCTCAACTATCTGGTTTACTTTCATGCACATGTAAAAATTGGCATAATGAGTACATACAGCTTGTTTTATGAAACACTACCCTGGTAAATAAAAGAAATATTACTAATGTTGTTTTTTTATTATTTTTTTTGTGAACAGGAATGTGTTTCATAAAGCTGTACGAAGAAGTATACAAAATTGTACGAACGACTTGTGACCCCAACCTTTCATGCACTCGATGGTAGCCCACATTGCTAAGTTAGTGCGTGAGAAAGGGTCACAATTCTTTCATAGGGTCATGCATAAATAAATACGAACAGCTTTATAAAACACAACCCTGGGCGGTGTTTCACCAAGATGAGAAAGACTTTACGCACGACTTCACGTTCGACTGGTACCCCTTCTTGTGTCCAATGGTTCATATTATTACGCGCATTCAGCGCAAGAACTGATACCAGTCGAACGTAAAGTCGTGTGTAACTTTAAGAACGATTTGGTGAAACACCTCCCCGAACTGCATTTGGAAAAAACAGAATTGTTGACATCACAGCTACCAGAGAGTGCTCATAAAATGCATACATGTACTGCATTGTCAATTACGCAAAGTTTTAAACGCTAAACAGTTGAATATCAAAGAAGCTTTGTCAAAACGGTCTGTTGGAGCTCCTGTAGCAGTGCGTTATTAAACATGGCACACATGGGCGGATCTAATTTGATTGACGGCTACTTACTTCAACACTCCCCAAAATGCAAATGGTAGTGAGCATTTACACATTGAACAGTACCACCCACTAATTACTGTGATGGGACCACTTTAAAGGGGAACCAAACCCCTGGAATTATCGTGCCCTCATTAGTGAAATTGAGCAAAATCGGACAGCCCATTCTAAAGTTACGAAATTTCAAAGTCACAGAGATTAACGATCCCTGCCGCTGATGGCCTCCGTGCGATTGGCAACATCAACGGAATCCATGTCGTCTTGTCGGACAACTCCTCATTCACTCTGTATACAAAATTTCACATTTTCTCCCTAATGGCCTTTTTTTTGTGGAAAAGTCAACAAAATGTTGGTTTTCCACTGAAGTATAACATTCCTTTATAGAATCTTCATGTATTTTGAGAAAAATAATGTTGAACCCATACTCTAAATGTCACGTTCATCGATTTTTTAATTTTGCCCAAATTTTCAGTTTGTTCATCTGATTTTTCTTCATTCAATGAGAACATGACAATCACAGGGGTTGATTTCCCTTTAAAAGCGTCTCTGTTTATAATACCCTTTTTTACTTTTAACGTAATGAAACACAAATAAACTCTTTCGTAATTGCTTTGTACAAAGATATGATTTTTAATAAAAACATAATTCCATATTGTACTATACAAGGAAGCAATAAAAGTGTATCTTGATTTGAGACAGAAAAGAGGGGGGAAATGAAATGTGCATTTGTAGCACAAATACAAATGGGTAGTCCTATGTACTGTGTTATATTAAAGAATTTATCCACTGTAGAACTACAAAAGAAAACTATTTTTTTTAAATTAAAGAAGTGAAAATTTTCTACCCCGAACTAAAAAAAGTCCAGAGCAACTGGCAGATATTCCTATATGCCCTGTTTTGTTCATTCATTCAATCAATTTCCATGATTCAAGTTTGAAGGTGTTGCTAGAAATTTGTGATCATTTGCAAATCATTTGCACCTTGAAACAGCCACTTGCACTTTTGACAAGACTCATATCAAATAATTATTTATATTGGGCCTGCAACTACAATTTGATTGATCCCAACTTTCCAGAAATAACCCATTAGTACAAAAGACAAAACGATTAAAAAAAATCTTATTGTGAACATTAAAAACAAGACAATGCTACCAAATGGGAATAAAATGGGAGAAAATGTACTGCTCATATATTTACAACAGGTTTGATTTAAAGAGCTTAAAATCTCATATCCAGAACTATTCTTTGGCAAATAAACAGCACTGGTGTTTCGAGACAAAAAATGATAGTAGTAAAAATGAAAAATTCCTTTCTTCATTATATCACAAGTCCATAATGCAACGATTCTCTCTGATGTATGCATAATCTGACAAAGTCGCTTCGCATTGATGCTAATGCAGAGCTACCACCCTTCTGGAATACTGGTACCATGAATCAAAATATAAATTCAGTCTTTACTTCTCAAGCAAATTAATTGAAACTTCATGATGAATATTCTGTGTTATCTTGCTTTCTGCCATGAAAACAAATTTTTAAGCTGTTTGGATAATCATATCAAAATTTCAACCTTAAAAATATTCCAGAAGGTCTAAAAAAGTCCCAAGTGCAACACAATATCACTTGATATACAAATATGCACATCACTAAAAATGATGGTAATTTCACTCTTACAGTTGAGCCATATAATATGTTTTTGCTACAAAATTTTGAGTATTGAACAAAAAAAATCTCAAATACACAATATTATAAAAAAAAATGTCCTTTTTAAATAATAAGGAATGAAAAAATGTCAACATAATCAAATGCATAAAACATTAAGGAATTGAGAGTGTCCAGTAAAATAAAAATTCTCTGATACTTGAGCATTATCCTTGAAAAGTTGGAGATGGAAAATTATTAACGAGCATGATCATCCGTGAATTGTCCATGAGAATACTATCATTCTGAAACATATCTTCTTTAGTCATCCTCTGCCATGCTTTTCCTCTTCTTCTTCTTTTTCTTCTTTTCTGAGCTTGGCTGCAAATGAAAGAAATCGTAGAGAAAAAATGAAATAAATAAGACGGTTGAATTAAACTTTCAGAATATATCTGGGGTGTTGCTACAAAGTTGTCATCAATCACAAGTTGCAGTTGTTGTTTTATGTACATCATACCAAACGCACAAACACGGCACAAATGAAAATGGAAGTTTGAATTTGAAACTGATTTGCAGACGATTGGCGATCAATGGCAACTTTCTGGCAACACTCCTTAGTTTAAAAAATGCAGAGAGATGCAATTCAAGAAATTTACAACTGCAAATTAAAAAGGATCAACACTGACCCATAAGCATCGATTTTACATGTACATTCTCTTAAAAATGCAAACAGATCACAAATCATATTTACACATTTCAAATTTTTGACTGCAATTAATTTGTATTTCAATTCACATCAATTTTCTTGCAACACTCTTTACAAGTATATTTATGATGTTTATTCATTCTAGTGCGCTTATTACCAAAGATATATCATTATTATCTCTGCTATCATGATATTCCTTTATTGCTTTCAAAACTGAGCATTTTTCACTATAGGCTCAAGCCATAAATACAATTACGCCAAGTTCTGAAATACTCTCCGAAAAAAACCCTCATGGCATTGAATAAAAGAGGTCTCTTTCTGATGGAAATGCTATGAATGCAAAAGCATCATTATCGTCCCCATCATTTTTAAGAGCACTTTTTGTTGTCATTTAATCCATCTGTTTTAAGGAGATATCAAACAATACCCTAACTGTATTTGTATCCAAAATGTTGCACTCTTCGTCTTTCCAATTAAAATCAACAGGAGAGGGCTCCAAGGTGAAATACAAGAAGATTCTACACATTAAAAGTGCAGGCAGGGCACTACAAACCCATTTGCCCGCATGCCCAGGGCAATAAGATTTAGGTGTCAGGTACGTAAATGAAATTGTCACTTGTTTAATAGGGCAAGTAAGAGTTGTAGCTACTAGTTTTTTCTTTATATGCAAATTGGCACTAGCCATCAATTTTAGGCAAGGGAAACATTTGTTCGGGCAAGTGATTGAAAAAATTGGTTGCCCGACAGGGCAACTGGTGAAAAAACTTGTAGCACCCTGGTGCAGGGTGCTAAATAACTTTTTTTAAAACATTTTTAAAATTTAGAAATGGTTGAAAATCACTTGCAGAAAATAGATTTCACTTGCCCGAAAAAAATCTGTTTAAACCACTTACAACTTTTATTTATAGTTAGCAATATAACAAGAGGTTTTCACAATATGAATTAGCTGAAATTGCAAAACTTGGAAAGGATTAACCAAGTTTTGAATTCCCTTTTTTTTTTTTTTAAACTTTTGTTTAAAAAAAGCTTGCCCAACCATGATAGACCGGCAGCCAGCAAGGGTTAGCCTAGCTGGAAAGGTTACAAATTTTAATGTTCATGGATGCAAAGATCGTACTCTCCGATATTACGAATGGGCCGTCTGGCATGTCCTATCTGGTGGATGTGGCCATAGGAGGGGCCCAAAGTGGTCAAAAAAANCCAGCTGCCAAAAAATCACGTTTTCAAGCATCTAGGTTTTAAAAAATTTCCCATAGTACACCCCAAGCCCTCTCAGAGCTTCGCAACTTCAGTGCTCACTTAGTTGGACTTCACCATCAAGATTCATGCCTCCTTTTTTCAAATATCTACTTATGTATGTTTTGTACAACTTCAATTAAAATTCATTTAATGGTAATAAATTCTTATAAGGACTATTGGACAAATAACAGAGTTATTTTTTACTAGCCGATCAAAATCATTGTGTCAGACAGGTCTTATGAAAGTAAACCCTGAAGAAAGGTATAAATCAAACAAATGTACATCTTACTGAAAAACTAATCAAACCTATTGAAGTTAATCCCAATCCACCAACACTGATTGCTTCATCTTTGAAGAAACTTGCATGGTTCTCCATTGCAACTATTTTCAGTTTACACTTTTCGTTGAAAAAAATGTTCATCAACAAACTTATCAGTCTGAAAAAAAAGTGAAACATCAATCAGCTTTTAATAAGATAACAGATGGACAGAAGGTCAGATTGAATAAAAATCAATCTTTTACCTGATTCCTCCTCCTCTGGTTCCTCCTTCACAGCTACCTCCTCCGATTCTGAAACCCTCTTCTTCTTTTTCTTCTTCTTCTCAGGCGGTGATGTGAACGTCTTCTCCTCTTCGTCGTCATCATCTCCGTTCACCTCCTCGATCTTCCTCTTTTTGGGGACGGAAGGAAGGGTGGAATCCATGCCGGGGTCATAGGTCACGACCTCGCTCTTGTGTTGGTACTTCTCAAATTTGGCTTTCGACTTCCCTGTGCCGGATATGCGTCTCTCCTGGAGGGGAAACGTTGAAAATCACATTTAATCATTAAAACTTGATTTAATCAACAAATGTGATTTAGATTTTATTTAAAGTTCCAGGATTCTGACTCTCGCGTTTCAACCAAATAAGTCACAGATTCGATTCCCATCCACAATGAAATCCACCCTGTTAATTCACAAAATTAATCCGCCTTGTACTGCATTTCTCTTCAGGTATGATTGGGGATCGGGATGAAGTGACCATATTTTTGTCAATTTAGTGGTCAATGTAAGTCAATTTACCTCAATGTGCACAATTAAGTGCATTGCCAAAACATTCCAGTGAAAATTGTGTATACACTGTATGTGTACATGCTTGAATCTAATAAGGTAATAATAAACAGGGTCCTAGGATTTGGTGATAAAAGAGTAACTTTAAAAAAATTTTGTGGATCAACCCTAACACTTACTAAATTCCCCCCCCCCCCCAAAAAAAACCCTGTTCTTCCATTTTCATTCTTTTAATTCAATTATTTTTCAAAGAAATTATGCAATGCGTTAATCTCTCTGCCTCAGTGGTAGTGACGAAATAGTAAAATAATCATGTAATGATCATTCTCGTACATTGGCTACATCATTGGCAGAGGTAACAGGTTATACCAAGTTTCCGGGCCTTGGATTAAATGACAAATGGGTGAAATATTCTTTTTGTAAATTGGAACAAAATCCATGAATGTAAATCTATATGAGTCAATTTGTAAATATACATATTTCTTATTTTCATACACCTGAGCTGATGGATGTCAGTACTGAATTTTGTAATTCCCATAGACTTTGTGCTGGGACCAACAGGTTTTAGTAGTCAAAAGGTTAACATCCAATTAATTTTTCTCCACAACACATTAGTCAGAAATGACAAGATGGACCAACAGAAATCTTGATTAATCTTGGAAATGACTAACGAAACGTTTTCATTTAGCAAACAGCCAGTTTTTCAACCATTTTGACAATAAATAAATTGAGCCCTGGAGTTTTCATCATTCATAAAATAGGAAAGAGCCGAACATCAGTCTCACCAAGTGTAAAAGCTGAACTTACCTCTCCCTGTTCAAGGGCTCGTAACCTGGCTTCAATCTTAGCTCTGCTATCTAATCCCAGTTCGCAGCTTGCATCGTCTCCTAATGCATCATATCGGATAGCTAATGACGTCTTGGCTGCTAACATCCTAGACATCTGAAGGGGAGGACATGAGAACAAAATCAGAATTTGTGTCTAATGATAATGAAATGTCAGCCATCAAGCAATTAATATGACATTTGGTTATAGCTCTGCTCTCCAATCCGAATTTGCAGTTTTCATCATCTCCTACTGCATCATACCCGATTCTCGACCTCTTAAGAGGTGCATATTAAGAAAATAAGAGGTAGTTGTTATATTTCATTCTTCATCAACTTGATAAAGAATTAAAGACTTACCAACCTGAACAAAGGTCAGTGAACATTTCAAAACAAAATACCGGAATATTACATCTACCCGTACCACCTTACAACTTTTTTAATCTACTTGCATTTAATTTCTATGGCTATGACTTTTAATAAAATCAAAATGTAAACAGAACAATGCATAATGTATGATTAAAAGGTAAGAATTAAAAATGGACTATTTAGCATATCGAAAAATAATTGTATAATGTGAAACATGAAACATAACATGTAAAACATGATTTGTAAAATGTAAAATATAAATGGCAAAATGTGTAAAATACAAAAGTGCGTACCTTTCCCTTGTTCTTAGGGTTACTCTGACCAACGAGTGAAGCGTGATAGATGAGACCGTATTTAGGTGTGTCTTTCTTAGTCTTGAGAGCCCTAAATAATGCCTTCTCTGCTCCGAGGATTTGTACTGTTGAGGCAGGATGCTTGGCGAGATTCATCAATGAGCCTGGGAATGTAGAGCAATTTAAGAGATTAAAGCAATCAGAATGCACGTCAGTGTCTTTCTTGTTGTGAGTGCCCTAAATAATGCATTTTATGCTCGGCGGATCGGTAATGTAGAGGCAGGATAATTGGCGAGATTCACCAGTGAGCCTGGAAATATAAAGAAATTAACGAAATGAAAGTGATCAGATTGTACTTCAGTGTATTTCTTGGTTTTGAGTGCCCATAATAATGCCTTCTCTGCTCCGAGGATCTGTACTGTTGAGGTGGGTTATTTGGTGAGATTCATCAGTGAGCCTGGAAATAAACAAAAATGTAAAAAACCATGACCATGAATTCGCTCAAATTTTTACTCATTACAATGCCCATAGACCGGTGCACAATAATCTTTCATAACATGAAAATACCAATTTTCAAATGTGTGAAATTTGAAAGGCTTGGCTTTTAGAGTAATTGATCATCTTTCGGGGAATGCAATCTATGACCTGACAGCGATAGCTAGCAAACTACTAAACAAGCTTGTGATGTATGCCTAGAACCGACAAATTCCCCTTACCATACTGGCAACGTTACCCAGCCACTAGCTAAACTAATCCGCATGTAAAATTCTAAGCACACACCGATTAAGTCCTCCACCATGGTGGTAGGATTAGGAGCAATGGCAGACACATTCTGAGCTTGCTGTAATCATGTCAGACTTGATCCTTCGTCCTTCTAATGTAAGCTACCAAACCACTAAATCAACTCACCAGCATATGATATAAGCCTAGCACCAACCAACTCCCCCACCATGGCAGTAAGATTAGGTGCAATGGCGGCCATTCTGTTCTTGAGGTAGTCATATCACACTTGAACCTATGTCCTTATCATGTAAGCTCCCCAAACCACTAGACCAACTCACCTGCATGTGATATGAGCCTAGCACCAACCAGCTCCCCAACCATGGTAGTAAGATTAGGTGCAATGGCAGCCATTCTGTTCTTGAGGTAGTCATAGAGCTGTGTTCTGTACTCTGTGATCTCGATCACCTGCATCAGGTCAAAATATCAAAATATGTTAATTTTTTTCCTTCCCAACAGTATAAAATCACAGAGGATAAGTTAATTTGATGCCATCTAAGGCTAGGCCTTGGATGTCCTACTGACTAGCTGGCTTCAATTCCCTACCCATTTGACCTCAGAATTTTATCATGCCTTTTTTCTTTTTTCCCATGAAAAAAAAAAACGTAGCTGTGCCCTCAAACTAACGCAAGTTGAAGTCTGCACTGGCTATGAAAACAATTTTACCATCACAAAGAAAGTGGAATAAATGAATAGCTGTCCTTCTTTTTTTGCACAATTGGTGGTAAATGAATAAGAAGACATTCCCTAATATCATTTGTTCCTTTTATCTAAGCTGTTGTGAAGGACCAAATGGGAAGGTCTATTTTGCCCATTCTATTTGTCCTAAAATTTATGCGAAAGGGTTCAATTTCTGTCTTTGTAATCAGTATCTTTCATACGTAATTCTATCTGCATCATCGACAGAATAGTACCCAGGCAAGCCAGACCACGTAGCAAATTTATGGAGAATCCCAGGCTTAAAACTTACCCCAGAGAGTTTGGGGGAAGGATCTATATGTACTTTTAACTTGGTATTGTCTCTTCACACACATTTTTTTTTTTTAATTTGCAATTTCTTGTATAGTTACAATAATTTCTCCAAGATATCACAGTTCTAGAATATATTAAAAAATATTATATACCTCAAACCTGAATTTCCAATATCCAAAAAGTGGCAACACTTTAATTATCACTACAGTAACGCAGTTGAATATATTTAGTATAGTAGTGACACTTCATAAGTTCATGTATATTATCATTATTATCTTTTAGAAAAGTTAGTTTAGTTACCTGTTCGCATAGGTACTTGATGTTGAGAATGTCTTCATCCGATACTTCGGTTCCCATGGAGATTTCAGCTGCGAGCTTCAGTTGTTCTTCAAGTTCCTCTGGTAACATTTCTGAGAAGTCTGTCGTGGCTGCATTTGTTCTTACACCTAAATGAATGGAAAACAATAACATTGAACATTTAAGGAATCAGACTTGGAAATAAAATCTCATGATTTTCACTTAATAACTCCCCCATGTTAAGGTGAATAGAAATATTTTGAATGAAAATATCTTCATCCCATTAAGTCAGACAGACAGCAATATACAGAAACTTGATTCTCACTGATCGTGTTATAAATTCCTTTCAATTTCATTTGACATAGGTAGAACGTTCTGCCAACGTTCTTAATCACTATAGCAGATAAATAGATCTACTGAGGCAAGTTAATCTGATTGGTTTAGCTGAATTAACATTGACGCTTTTAATTAACTTTTTTTTTTAATATCTGTGAGGCTTTCACAATCTAGACGAATACCCTGTCAGATCATTGATGGTCACTAATATCCTATTTACGAAATACCCCTATGTACATCAGTCATTATCAATTGTCTGACGACACTTACTGCTAGAATGCCGAAGCCTAATGAATAATTTCCAAACATGAATGTGTATAAATAAACAATTATCAACAAATACAGGTAGCAATGTCTTTCTTCTTTCAAGAACAGTAATCTCTGCCAACATTGGTGGACTGAAGCTTGTAGATGGTAGAAAACGAGTGTGCATCTGATATGCACACCTGATGTACTTGTTATTATTTGCACAAATCAGATGCAATTTTTTTTTTTTTTTTTTTACTGTCCACAGACCTCCATTCATCAATATAAACACCCCACTAGTATCAAAATGATATTATGGCTCTGATTATTTGGTCTCTTAAAGTCTTCAAAATATTTCACAAGCTCATTTAAACATCTAGCATAACGTTAATGAGATTCAACAAGATATTTGAGAACAGTCTTTCTTTTTTGTGTTCCTTCCAAGATTTAAACTTTCAATATTAAATTTACATTGAGAAATAAATCAAATGATTGTTAAAGGCATGAAAGTTAATTATTGAATACATTAATTATAAAAAGATAAACACCTTAAAATCTAAGTTTAGTTGGTGAGTTAATGGTTGACTTAGCAAGATAAGCTAACTTACCCATATGTAGTACTGTCTTTGCAAAAGCCAAGTTGTCTGTGATGATCTTCCCAAGTTCAGGGAAATGCCATCCATACCACTCTCTACAACTCATCACATAGTTATTCAGCTCTTTATCCAAGTCATCCAACAATGCTGAAAGAAAAACCACATAAAACAACAAATAAATCAATAAATATTACTGTTTTCATGCTTACAAGGAGCAGAATGTCTAAAACCAGGTAAGGTGAATGGGTAACTAGCAGGAATTCATTCCTTGATATGCATCATGCATAATAGCTGCAATACTAACGCCATGGTAATCATTCTACATTACAGGAAGCTTAGGGAAGACTGATCAAGTTTTTACACTATTCAAGAATAGAGAACTATTATCATCATTCCTCTAACGAGAAATGAATATTTGAATATTTCTACACGATTGTAAAGTATGCTTATTACGAAATAATAAATTACATGGCATGAATTTGGAATGATTAAAATCACTTTTCTCTCCTGATTAACAATGATAGGAGGGCTGCAGTATGGATGGTTTTATAAAATATAATTAGGTTAGAGCACAAAAAATACTAACACTGGTCAGAGATATTCTGAATCTTTATAAAATTTCAAACTCAAGATTCCAAGTGGAAGAATCTTGCATACACACTATATATTGGTATATGGACAGGATAAACAATTCAAAATAGCATATTTTCGTATTTACTAAGAATGAATTATTTTACTGATGAAACATTGCTGCCATGTCTGTCTCAGAGGTAGTGACGAATAAAGTATGATCTTAATCATTCTTCATCATAGATTACTCTGTATGCATCATTGACAGAAACATGTCATGCAAGAAGAAACAAGGAAAAACAATTTCTAGGTCAATGATTTGAAGATTTTCTTTGCTCCTCTCACAAATAATAGGTACTACATTTTACCAATACTATAAGCATGGAAATGAGAGATGTGCTCTGAGGGAGCTAATAATTAAAATTTGCGGAAGTAATTCAAGAACTCTTGATGAATTTCTACTTACATATCGCCTGGACTATCATCGTGTCCACTTTATCAGGACTAAACTTCAGTTTGTATCT
Organism: Temnopleurus reevesii; assembly: GCA_036244855.1. Lineage (NCBI taxonomy): Eukaryota > Metazoa > Echinodermata > Echinoidea > Temnopleuroida > Temnopleuridae > Temnopleurus > Temnopleurus reevesii. The sequence continues at coordinate 17,522 of BQKZ01003300.1, forward strand.
TGATAAACTGTAGAGAATATAAACAAAAGAAACTTTATAATCATGGAGAACCCTGGCACAGGTGTGAAGTAGAATATAAATTCAAGATTTTTTTTGCTGGAAACGAAAGTTAAAGAAGTTCTTATTCCAAATCTTATCAATGACATCTGAATTATAATAATAATATAATGTACTTATCGTCCTTTTCTATGATAAAAAGGCAAAATTTGTGTAAACTTCATAAATAGAGAATGTATTAAATATCCCACTTATGGGCCAAAATACTTTTCAAATTTAAAATTTAAATAAAAATTCATGGTTTTACGAATTGTCAAAGCATATCTTCAAATTAAAAAAAAAAAGAGTATACATAAACAAGATGACAACTTTCTAACGAAGGATCATATTGGGTCAATTCAAGTGCCTGTTATGTTTTATATATTAAGGTACACTGAGACACGCAAATTTATGCCACAGAGGAAGAAAGTTGATATTATTCAATCTATAGAATAACACTTTTTTCAATAACACTTTTTTTCATTAGCACAATGCAGTCTGGAATACTGCAAGGCAGAATTCTTAGCTATGTGTTATCACTATAAAAGCCCAGAGCAATACATGCAGAAGTGGTCCATTGATCCAACTGCAATCCAATTCTCCAGCATTTTATAGTGATTACAGGTAAGCAAAGAATTATGACAGGTAGCAAATACACAGAATAATTTTTCTGGTATCGCATCGCAATTCGCTATGCATTTTAGCATGATTGCCATGCACAAAGATGCTCTGTTAAGCAACTTTTTCATATAGAAATGTGCAGTAAAGTGTTAAAAATGTTTCTTCAATGTCATAGTGGGTGTTGTTCAAAATCAACTGCAAATTGTAACGTGCATTCTCATTTGCGCGCATGATGTGCATTTAACAATGACTTTTATTTGCGCATCCCGATCAACTGCAACTTGCGATCAATTGCAACTTTTGAACAACACCCCCTTAAGCTGCTAATAAAAAGAGGAAAAATTAAATTATTCCCTGAAATATGTGAGCATACCTGTGAGCGAGACCAAGTGTCATGGCGGTCATTTCTCTGCCGGGTAGACCTGGTACCAAGCTATCAAACTGAGATCGAATCCCTCTCATCAATTCTTGGATGGATGAGTTATGTACACAGTTCATACTCAGTTTATCCTAGAAATCAAGAAGAGGGTGTAAAGACAAATGCCAAATATGTATTACAACAAAACTCATCAACAGAATCCTTAAAGGTGAACTTTTATGAGACTCTGTATCATGATATTATTGAAGATTTTTATGTCTTTACATAATAAATCTATTTTCCTTTAAAAAAAAATAGGCCTCTTAGTATTTTTAGAAAATTATTTTCCATCAACATTTTTATTTGGTTCAGAGAGCTATGCCCCGCCTCCCAGAAATACCCCCTCTACGGCACATCTAATGACAGAAGGGGCCTGTGACGTCATATCCAGACCTGCATTAAAACCACAAACTCAAACATGTAGGATTGTGCCCCTAATATTTCTCCTTCTTGCTCAATAACCTCCCGGAAATCCGAGTCAGGACTTGAATAACTTTCATCTTCAACCTGTGAATAATCTGCCATATTCCGTATATACGAAATAATGGTCAAATCGCGGGTATAATTGGCGCTAAACAATACCATAAATGCATAGAGTGACACACGCAAACGCCGGTTCCTGTTCAGCAATGTCTGTATATGACGTCATAATGATTGACAGATCGGTTTCCCAACCCACCGGACCCCGCGCGGTCCGTTTTTTGAGGGGCGTTCCTAACATCAATGATATTTCTTGATTTTTCTCCTCTCTGATGTAAAAATAGATGAAAATGGTTATGGATATGAATGCATATTGAACATATAAATCAGAAAAAGTTAATATACAGTGTCATAAAAGTTCCCCTTTAAAAGTTCCACCGGAAAGCACATTTCTTTTCATCTCATTGATTATTTTACTGCTTATATTTCACCATGCTGCAGTAAAAATGGTCAGATTTTCAAATAATGTTTTTTTTAAATCGGTTTCTTTGTTTGTCTCTGTTCCTAAAGCGCAATAGGCACCATAAGATGGACCTGTGCGCTATATAAATAGCCACAATTATTATTATGTATCATCACTGTGGTAACAAATTCTTTTATAGAGGATGAAACATGCCAAGTTATGTTTCTAATATTGATTATACTTTAATGGATGTAATGGAAACATTTATCTATAAGATGTTGCAGATAAAGCCAAAATACACTTCTGAGTCACTAAGAGAATTAAAAAAAAAATAAGAGAAACTTTATTAGTAAAAATCAAAATCCTTCGAATAGAAATCTGGTCAATTCAATTTAATTTTCCATGTTCAAAATAATTATCTATTATATAAAACTGGAAATAAAAACAAAAAAATAAAAAATATCAGAAGATATTGAGTGAACAAAGTTGTTTTTAAGTACTTCGAAAGTGGTATATCAAAACTTCTATCAATTCAATCAATTTCTGACAATGGGTAATTCCCAAAAGACTGAGGTTATTGAAAAACACACAATCTTAATACATGTATGTTACCTTGATAATACTTCCGAGTTTGGCATCAGCGACGGCGAGTTCAGCTTGGGCATCTTTAGCGACAACCTTCTTCAAGATTTTCTTCAGTCCTTTCCCCAACTTTCCCTCCACAAGGGCAGTAGCAGCTGTGGAGGAGGAGGGACAAACAATGGTTTGGGGTGAATTCATCCTGAAGAAATTCTCATGATTCCACATAAAGGTACTGATCAAATATGGTCATTATGAAAGACATGTGCAGAGGTATTCAGAAAGTAGTTTTCATATACAAAATTGAGGTACTATTGCTTGCATTGCATTTACTCAAACACTTTTAAATGTGAACGTCAGAAAGAAATGCAGATTAATGATCAATCTTTTGGCACGGTGTATAACTGTCACTCCAGGGGCCTGTAACATAAAAGATGCAATCAAAATTACAATAAATATTAATCGTAAGTCTATGGCAAAATGTGTACCATGGAGATATGATTAATCTTCAATTAATCGTATCTCTTTTGTTACAGGCCCCAGTAATAATAGTAATAATGACAAAAATACTAAGGACAACATTTATATGACGCCTTATAATGGGGTTTCTAAGCACCTTGCTATTGGTGAATTAAATCATTATCAAGGCACATTTATTTTTAAAAATTAATCATTTCAAGGAAAAGGTGTGCCTTCATACATGTTTCTGTCTCAGAGGTAGTGACGAATAAAGTATGATCTTAATCATTCTTCATCATAGATTACTCTTTATGCATCATTGACAGAAATATTCTTTAAAAATTGTATTTCAAGAATGCAAATCGCGAGGCATTCATTGAAACACCTACAAAGGCATCTTGACTGATTTATTGACAAGTTAAAATGTAAGTTAAAAAAAGCTAACCTTTATTTAATTAAATAAATTGATAACAAGACTGAAGGTAATCAAAATCAACTCACCTGCCAATGCCTCTGTTGTGTCTTGAAATTTCTCAAACTGTTTCAGCTTTAGGCTAAAAAGATAAACAAAATGGTGATAATTAAGTGTTACGAATCTCGCCTTTCTCTTGATGGAAAATTCTGGTAATCCTAATTCTTTGTAAGCAAATACCCCTGTTGGGAAAGGGATAGTGCAAGCTTTCTTTTTTATTTGGGTACAACTAAGATGTTTAAGTGAAGATGCTCTCAATCTTTTTTTTCAAATAGGACATGGGTACAAAAATATGAATTAACATTTCTTCTTTAAAGAAGAATCTGGTAAAAAAAAAAAAATTGTGTATTTCAGAAAGATGTAATGGCATGCAAAATCATTGATTTTTTTAAATGTTGAGTCTGTGTTTTCAGCTGTAAGAGAAAACAAAATGCTCATACACAATCATGGGAATGTTGTACTAATCAAGAATATTACAAGAATCTTATAAACTTGAAAGACCTCAAATTTCTCCGAAATTTCTCCTCCAAGTTTCGATTATTTGTCTTGGAACGTGTTCTTGTGAATTAACACCTGTCATACTCCAAATTTAGGCTAATATCTTTCAAAGATTCAAATTACATTCTAGCCATACTGTAAGTCAAAGCTATGATTAGAACACTTCCCAACTAGAAAAACTTGTATAAAAAGCAAGAATTTTAATAACCAGGNTTGGTGAGCATAACAAAGAAAAGTTTGAAGAAATCGGACAAGTAATAAAAAGTTATTAATTTTTAAAGATTTGAAAAAATGGGAAAATCAGTGGACATATACAGAGGTATTGCCAATTTGATGACATCATGGGTGCACAACTAACCAGAGTTTTCTTTTTATGAATGTAAATATGCAAATAGTGGATCTAAATATCTATCATGAAGATATCATATGGTTAGAGTTTTGAGGAAATCATATTTATGGGAAAAAAGTAACATTTTATGTCATGGATATGAATGTGATGAGTGGACAGTTGTGCACCTATGATGGCATCAGTTGCCAATTTGTCTGGTTAAATAAACATTCATAACTTTCTTATTACTTGTCCAATTTTACTCAAAGTTTTTTTTGTTCCGTTCATCTGATTTGTCTGCTCCTGTTGAAGAATTATCTTTGCGTAGACTCATCTTTAAAGGGACTGATCAAATATGGTCATTATGCTGAAGCATTCAGTAAGTGGTTTTCATGCACAAAATTGAGGTGCTATTGCTTGCATTTGCATTTATTCCAACACTTTTAAATTCGAACGTCAGAAAGAAATGCAGATTAATGATCAATCTTTTGGCACAATGTGTAACTGTCACTCCAGTAATAATAATAATGATAATGATAAAATTTATATGGCGCCTTATAATGGGGTTTCTGAGCACCTTTTTATTGGTGAATTAAATCATTATCAAGTCACACTAAATTAAAAAACAAGTTAATTATTTCAAGGAAAAGGTGCGCTTTCATACATGCTTCTGTCTCAGAGGTAGTGACGAATAAAGTATGATCTTAATCATTCTATATCATAGATTACTCTCTATGCATCATTGACAGAACTACAGATTGAAGGTTGTATTTCAAGTCTGCAAATTGGAAGACATTCATTGAAATATCTCCCTGTACAAAAGAAGCACAACTACTTAGGAGCTGATTTATTGAAAAGTTATAATGATAATTCAGTTAAATAAATCAATTACACAATTGAAATAAATCATAATAAGCTCACCTGCCAATGCTTCTGTTGTGTCTTGAAATTTCTCAAACTGTTTCAGCTTTAGGCTAAACAGATAAACAAAATGGTGGGTATCACTGTTACGAACCTCTTGATGGGGAATAATATAAATTCTTTGTAAGAGAGTAAACCAATTGGGAAAGGGATAGTGCAAAGTTCTTTCGATTTGGGTCCTGACTCCAACTGAAGGCTTTATGTGAAGATGCTCTTAAAAGATTTACTTTTTCATATTGGTCATTTGTAGATCAATATATTATATCTTAAAATGGATGTACAGATAAATTAAGATTTCTTCTTTAAAGTACAATCTGTAAAAAAACTGGTGAATTTTAGAAAGATGCAATGGCATGCAAAATCACTGATTTGCTGTAAAGTTTAGTCAGTGTTTGATTTCAGGACCAATATAGTTATCTATCGATGACTCAAAGTGTTGATCAAAGACACAAACCATTTCAGCTGTAAGAAAAAATGAAATGCTCACACACAATCATGGGATCGAATGTTGCACTAATCAAGAATATTACAAGAATTTTATGAATTTGAAAGACCTCAAATTTCTCCAAAATTTCTCCTCTAAGTTTTGATCATTTCTGTTGAACTTGTTCTTGTGAATAAAAACCTGTCATACTCGTGTCAAAACAAAGTTAGGGCAATATCTTTAAAAATGTCAAATGACATCTAGCCATACTGTAAGTCAGAGCTATGATTAGAACAACTCCCAACTAGAAAAACTTGTATAAAAAGCAAGAATTTTAATAACCAGTTAGATTTTTCCGCTCTGTTATCCATTCTTTATGTACTTACACTTTGCTAGCCAGTTCTGGAGAGTTAAATGATTTGTAGAGATCATCAACCTTCTGCAGTTTCTTTTCATCCAGCAGCTGAAAGTTTGAAGCAAACATTTTTAAAAATGGCATTTAAATGAACTATAATTATAACTGTGACATAAAATAACATTAAAAGTTAGAAAATCTTTGGACTTCGAGCGAAACTGTGCGTGCGGGTCTGGGCCCATGTCGTGCACAGAACTATTGCTGCACTCATACTACATGTGCCCAGACCCACGCGCACGGTCTCACTCAATGAACGGACTCTCCAAAAACTGATCTGATTGACCTGATAGCCGGATAGCAAATTGACCCCAAAAAATCCAATAAATTGACCTTTTGCCCCGAGCCGGATGTTTACAACAGAAGTCATTGTTCTTCATTGTCACTAAAATTCGACTGTTGAAACCTATCAAAGACAGAGGGAAGATAAAATTTCACTTTTTAGGTCAAGGTAAGTCCCAATCATTATATTTTGTGGGGAGGGGAGGGCTGCACCGCAACTAAAGTTCCAGACCAAGCCCTATAAAATTGGGATATAGCTTTTTATGGGAATTAAAAGAAGTCATTTTGGGATGATTGAAAATAATTTATCCTGGTGCTACACAGGCGATATGGCATCAACTCCATAGCTCTCTGGAGTAGTGACAAGGTCAAAAAATGTGAAAAAAAAAATATTCCAGAGAGCTATCCATAGCATAGCTAATCCTGTCCGGACACTTCTTCTCCAGTTCAGTCAGGTTAAGGGCATCGACTCCAAAGTGTATACGAGGGAAACCTTAAGAATGGGTGACTTCAAGTATGGTGTTCGGTGTTGGTGTTGGTGTTAATTGAGAGAGCAAAAACAGCCCATAAACCGAGCTCCAACACCGTTGGTCAGTTTACAGAAGCGATACGATCGCTATATCGATCGCCCAACACCAGCCACAACACCGGAGTGACGTCATTCGCTCTCGCACAAAGCCTCGCGAAAAACTCGACGATAAAATAATTTTCGGCCAGAAATTCTCAAATTAATCTACTTTAAGTCATACAAATTTTGTAAATAAAATCAAGAAGGAAAAATGTTGCTTTCCAGCATAAAGTATATATATGGTTTTAGTTTTTATAAGCAATTTTCACTGTAAAGTGAATTTAACCCTCGACATGTCATGAACTGTCGTTGCAAAACTGCTTCTGTTCTGTGAGTCGAAAACAAATGCAGGATTTCCACACCAAAACCAACACCAAACTTGAAGTCACAATTTTCCCAATCCCTGGGGGTTGGTGTTGAGAGATGGGAATATTGCACGTAAATGGTCAACACCAACCGTGATCCTCGGTTCAGCAGACAACATTCAACACCAGCAACCAACACAAACAACCGGAAATACGTCAGAAACTTGCGAGGTCAACCCCAACACCGACACGGCGACAGACTTCAAAGTTCAAGTTTGGTGTTGATGGTGGTGTACTGTTGGTGTTGCTGCAACACCGACACCAGCATCCACCACCGGCCTTGAAGTCACCCAATTGGGCTGCTCACTAAATCAGACTGGCCATCATTTGGTCTGATAAAAATACCAAATTGTATGGCGATCCTATGGCTATTCTTCTTCTTCTTCCAATGTGAGTACATTCCTCTGGAAAGAGTAATATCGTACTTTGTGCGGTGCTTGTGTGTCGTGTTGTATTATTGAGCTCCAAATTAGACTTTATTTATACAAAAGTTTGTGCTGAAAGTGCTCCTTGTGCGAGTAAAAACGGACTCCTCCT